>PVLD010032938.1:0-14146 GCA_004027595.1 Dinomys branickii
AAGCTGCAAACAAGTGGACTTAGTGGATGTATACAGAGTGTTGCACTGCACAACATCAGAATACACATTTTTCTCAGCTGCACATGGGACTTTCTCTAAAATAGACCACATGCTAGCCCATAGAACATACCTACCTAAATGCAAAAGAACTGAACTTATCCTATGCATATTATCTGACCACAATGCAATGAAATTGGAAATTAATGACAAAAGGAATTCCAAAAACTCCATAAACACTTGGAAATTAAATAACAGCCTCCTGAACAACCAATGCGTCACAGAAGAAAGTAAAGAAAAAATGAAAATATATCTACAAATGAAAATACAAATATAACTTACCAGAATCTGTGGGATGCAATGAAAGCAGTTCTCAGAGGGAAATATATAGTGGTGAACTCACACATAAGGAAAACAGAAAGAGAGCAAATAAATAGCATAATGATGCACCACAAATATTTAGAAAAGGAAGAATAATTCAAGGGCAAATCCCAAAGAAGGGAGGAGATTATAAAGATCAGAACAGAAAATAATGCAATTGAGGCAAAGAAAACACTACAAAAAATAAGTGAATCAAAGAGTTGGTTCTTTGAAAGACTAAATAAAATTGAGATTCCCTTAGCACACTTCATCAAAAAAAGAAAGGAGAGAACACAAATTCATGCCATAAGGAATGAAAATGATGAAAACACTACAGACCCTACAGAAATTCAAAAGATCATTAATACCTACTTAGAAAATCTTTGCTCTCATAAAGTAGATAACCCTGAAGAAATGGACAGACTCCTAGATATGTATAAATTACCAAAGTTGAATCAGAAAGAAATAAAAATCTTGAACAGCCCTATATCAATTAATGAGATTCAAAATGTCATTAAAATCTTACAAAGAAAAGCTCAGGCCCTGATGGATTCACAGTAGAATTCTATAAAAAACTCAGAGAAGATTTAATACAATACTCTTGAAACTCTTCAATGAAATTGAAAAGGAAGAAATTCTCCCTATCTCCTTTCTGAAGGCAAGTATTATACTGATACTAAAACCAGAGAAAGACCCAATCAAGAAAGAGAACTACAGACCAATCTCTCTAATGAACATAGATGCAAAGATACTCAACAAAATATTAACAAATAGAATTCAGCAAATCACAGAGAAAATAATATACCATCACCAAGTTGGATTCACTCCAGGAATGTAGAGATGGTTCAATATACAGAAATCAATTAATGCAATATACCATATAAACAGAGCCAAAGACAAAAACCACATGATCATCTCAATAGATGTAGAAAAAGCTTTCAATTAAGTCCAACATGCATTCATGATGAAAACCCTACAGAAAATAGGAATAGATGGCCTTTACCTCAATCTGATCAAAGCCATCTATGACAAACCAACAGACAACATCATACTAAATGGACAAAACCTGAAGATTTTACTTTAACGTCAGGAACAAGACAAGGATGTCCACTGTCACCACTCCTATTCAACATAGTTCTAGAAGCATTAGCCAGAGCAATCAGACAAAAGAGAGAAATAAAAGGAATAAAGCTAGGAATGGAAGAAGTGAAATTAGCACTTTGAATTTGCAGATAACATGGTAATTTACATGGAAGATTCCAAAAACTCCACAAGAAGACTCATTGAATTAATTGACAAATTCAGCGGAGTAGCTGGATACAAAGTCAACACACAAAAATCAATAGCATTCATACAAACAAACAATAAACAAACTGAGAGAGAAATTAAGGCAACCATACCTTTCACAATAGCATCCAAGAAGTTGAAATATTTAGGAATCAATCTAACAAAAGAAGTAAAAGATCTATTCAATGAAAACTACAGTACTCTGAAAAAAGAGATTGAAGAGCATTTCAATAAATGGAAAAATATTCCTTGCTCATGGGTAGAAAGAACCAACATTGTGAAAATGGCCATACTACCAAAATTGTTGTACAAATTCAATGCAATTCCTATTAAACTATAGTTGGTATACCTCACAAAACTAGAGAACAATCTTTGAATTCATCTGTAACCAGAAGAGACCCAGAATAGCAAAAGCAATCCTGGGCAACAAGGACAAGTCAGGTGGAATCACAATCCCTGACCTGAAATTATACTACAAGGTTACTGTAGTAAAACCAACCTGGCATTGGATAAAAAACAGACCTGAGAATCAATGAAACAGGCTGGAAGATGAAGCCACAACCAAAAACACACTCAGCCACCTAATCTTTGACAGAGGGGCCAAACAAGCTCCCTGGAAGAAAGAAAAAAAATCGGCTTGCCACTTGTTATAAGACTGAAAATAGACCCATCTATCACCATGCATGAAACTCAAGTCAAAATGCATCACAGATCTCAATATTAAAACAGAAACACTAAATTTATGGGAAGAGAAAGTAGGTAAAAATCTTGAAGACATAGCAGTAGGCATGAACAAAAATCAAACCACAAGGGAAACATTTCAAAGAATCAACAACTGGGACCTCATCTTACTGAAAAAGTTTTGCACATCTAAACAAATTACCAGCAGAGTAAAAAGAAAACCCACAAATGGGGAAAAAATTCTACCTGGCTGTCCCTTGGGCAAAGGTCTTCTATCTAGAACATATAAAGATTTAAAAAACATCAATCTCCCCAAATTGAAAGATCCAACCCCAAAATGTGCATCTGAGATGAATATATGCTTCTCAGATAAAGAAATACAAATGCAAATAAATATATGAGAAAATGTTCAACATTATTAGTCATTCAAGAAATGCAAATTAAAACAATGTTGAGATTTCATCTCACCTCAGTAAGAATGGCTAACATTAAGAAATCAGCCAATAACAAATGCTAGTGAGGCTGTGGAGAAATAGGAACCCTTCTCCCCTGCTGGTGGCAATGTAGACTGGTGAAACCACTGTAGAAATCGCTTTGGAGATTCCTCAGCAAACTAGATCTAGAGTTCCCATTCAACCCAGCTATTCCCCTTCTGGGTATTTTCCCAGAAGATCTGAAAACATCATATTACTATGATATATGTGCACTCATGTTTATAGTGGCACAATTTGTAATAGCTAAATTGTGGAAGCAACACAAATGTCCATCAATCAAGGGTTGGATAAAAATAATTGTGACATTTTTACATAATGGAATATTACTCAGCTATAAAAAAGATAAACTTGAGGCTTTTATAAGTAAGTCGTCACAACTAGAGACCATACTCATAAGTGAAATAAATCAGATGTGCATATGTAAGGAATGTATTTTTGCTAGTATAAGAACCTGAAAGTGTGAAGAAAAATTTGGAGGTATGATAAAAATTGTGAAAGGAAACAGCTCAAAAGTAAAGAGCAACTGGGATGAGGGCAAAGAGAAAAGGAAGAAAGTGATAATTGTGTATGCATGTATATGCAGGACAGCTAACATAGTTGTAGTACTGACTTCTATTGCTTTATTGAAAGGAACAGTTAATGATTAATTATTTGATCAATATTGCATGTCTATATTTGTTTTCCTGAGTATGCACTTTGAAGTTATCAATATGTAATACAACAACCTGTCACCTTGTCTGTAATTCAGTATTGTTTGTACTATTCTTGTGCTACTTTGTAAATGGCTGTCTGTTTTTAACATGTTTTCTTTGTTTTAAAATAAAAAAACTAATTAAGGAAGATATAACAAATTACACAATGGTCATCATTTAAAAAATGATCAGTGAGTCTAGAGAATACAATATTAAACAGCCAGTAGAGCTAAAGAAAGAGATGCAAAACATGAATGCCTAGGATAGAAAAGAAATGGAGTCCATAAGAAAGTTCCAAACAGAAATACAGGAGAGGTGATAAACATGAAGAGTGTCAGATCTATATGATAGGGGTGTCACCACTGAACAATTAATGAGAGATACGTTGAACATAACATGAGAACATGAAAAATGGTTCTAGCCATTCCTAGATGACTCAAAGAGGAGTAATATAAGAGTAATTGGAATTAACAAGAAATCATAAGTCAGAACAAAGGTTATAAAAACTGCTCACACAAGAAATAGCAGAAAACTTTCCAGACACAGAAAAGGAATTTAACACATAACCCTCCCCTGCTGGAGCAGAGCTGCACCTCGGACTACTGCAGGAACTTTGGTGAGCTGCTGCCTCCCCCAACACATGAACTTGGACCAGGCAGAAATCTGGACAGCTCTAGGGGTCTGGGGTCCACTCCCCTCCCCTCCTCTCCTTCCCCCTCCCCCATCAGAGCAGAGTTGCACCTTGGACATCTGCGGGAAATCTGTTGAGCTGGCCCCACCTTTGCCCAAGCAGCTTGGGAGCCAAGGGGAGCTCCAGACAACCTCAAGGGCCTGGGGTGCTCCTCCCTGCCCCTGCCCTGGAGCATCAGGGGAACTAAGCTGAAACTCAGACACCTTTGGGGGACTCAGTGACTGCATACTTTCCCCTCCACTCATGTGGGAACTGGGCAGGGTAGTGGCAGTGTATGGAGACATGGAGACCACCACCCACCCACTACTACACCCCAGTGGAAACATGGCTGAAACTTGGAAATTTTTGGGAACCCCTGAGTGGGAGCCAAGCTGAGCCACAGAAAACTGTGGGAGCATTGGGAATCACACCCTGACTGCACAAACACACACCCCATTGAGGTAGTCACACTAAGAATGAGGGACATGTGGGTCCTTGCCTTGCTACTATGACATCATCCTGCGAATGAGGTTGAGCTCCAGGGAACCCCTGCATCTCTGAAAATGACAAAACGAAGGAGCAAAATGCAATCTCAGACCTCTACCCCCACCAGAATAAGTACAGGAGAGATTGACACAGATGAGCTTGGAAGTCATACACCTGAAATTTCTGAAATGATAGAAGCTGAAGTAAAGAAACAACTCCACCAGGTCATAGAGGACATCAGATCTGAAATAATGTCTGAGGTAAAAAGAGAAATGACAACAACAATGAAAGAATTGCTTAACACATCTAAAGAAGACATCGAAAAAATAGAGGAACATCGTAAATTAATGAAAACCTTGAATGAACAGTATAGGAAACCACAGAATGCATAAAGCAGATTCAAACAGGTATCCAGGAAATTAAACTTTCTTCGAAAGCTGGCAAAACCACTGAATGAAGCTGAAGATAGACTTTCAGACCCTGAAAACAGCATTGCTTTGAACGAACATGAAAGGAAGGATCTTTTAAAAATAACAAGAAACGAAGAAATAACAATTCGACTGCTGCAAGACAAAGCAAAAGAAAACAATGTAAGATTGATAGGCATCACTGAATCAACAGGTGTCAGCACAAATGATATAAAAAAAAACTATTTGTGAAAGTAATAGAAGAAAATTTCCTAAGCATGGAAAAAGCATTGGACATCCAGGTAAGTGAAGCATACAGAACTCTAACTACCCATAACCAAAATAAATCTACACCCACACATATAGTGATCAAGATTCCAGAAATTCAACAAAAGAACAGAATACTAAAAGCTGTGAGAAAAAAAGAAACAGATCATTGATAAAGGAAAGCCCATCAGAATCATGGCAGATTTCTCAACATCAAGTCAAGAAGAGCTTGGAATGAAATATTGCAGGTCTTGAAAGAAAACAACTTCCAACCCAGATTGATGTACCCTGCAAAACTATCCCTCAAAATTAATGAAGAAATAAAATATTTTCACAATAAAGATCAACTGAAGAACTTCATGAGTGCCAAACCAACCCTAAAAAGAGTTCTAAAAGATATTCTAGAAAGAGACAAAATAACCACAACTTTAAGAACAACAACAGAAAGGAAACACCAAACAGAGCAAGCAATTAAACAGAGGGAAACAAGAGAAATTAATAGCAGGAAAACAACAAGACAATGATAAGCCAATACATATCACTTATAACCGTCAATGTAAACAGTCAATTCACCAACCAAAGAAGTATATTGGCAGATTGGATCAAGAAACAAAATCCAACAATATGCTGTACAAAGGAAACACATTTAACTCAAAAGGAAATTCATAGACTGAAAATTAAAGGATGGAAAATAATACTCCATGTGACAGGTACTCAGAAAAAAGCAGGTGTCACTATTCCGTTTGCAGACAATGGGAACTTCAAACCAAGAACAATTAAAAGAGATAAAGAAGGTCACTACATACTTTTGAGCAGAAAACTTCAAGAGAAAGTGATAAGAATCATAAACATTCTATGCACCAAACACAGGAGCACCCACGTTTATAAGACAAAGCTTAACAGAAGTGAAAATGAAATAAGCAGCAACACAATCATAACAGAATTCAATACCCCATTGTCAAAAAGAGATAGATCAACTAGATGAAAAATTAGCAAAGAAATAACAGAACTAAACCAAACATATGAACAAATGGACTTAGTAACCTGTACAGTGTTCCACTCAGCAGCATCAGAATATACATTCTCCTCTGCTGCACATAGGACATTCTCTAAAATAGACCATATGTTAGCACATAGAACATGCTTAAGAAAATGTAAAGGAGTTGAAATTATCTCATGCATACTGTCAGACCATAGTGCAATGAAATTGGAAATTAAATGCCAAGGAAATCGCAAGAACTCCATAAACACATGGAAATTAAATAGCACACTCCTGAACAATCAATGGGTCACAGATGAAATAAAAGAAATTAAACATTATGTACAATCAAACAAAAATGTAGACACAACTTACAGCAACCTGTGGGATGCAATGAAAGCAGTCCTCGGAGGGAAATTTATAACAGTGAATTCCTACCTCAGGAAAACAAAACGAGCTCAAATCAACAATCTTATGCTGTACCTCAAGCTTCTAGAAAAAGAAGAACAAACCAAACCAAAAGTCCAGAGAAGGCATGAAATTATAAAGCTCAGGGCAATGGAGACTAAAAAGCAGTACAAAGAATTAATGAATCAAAGAGTTGGTTCTTTGAAAAAATACATAAAATTGATAAAGCCCTAGTCAACCTTTTTAAACAAAGGAAAGAAAAACCTGAAATACATGCAATAAGGAATGAAAGAGATGAAATCACTACAGATTCTGTAGAAATTCAAAAGATTGTTAGTACCTGCTTTGAAAATCTTTACTCTCACAGGATGGAAAATATAGGAAATGGACAGATTTCTAGATACATATGAACTACCAAAGCTAAGTGTAGAAGAGATAAAAAATCCTGAATAACCCTGTATCAGCAAGTGGAATTGAAAATGTAATAAAAAACTTGCCAATGAAGAAAATTCCAAGGCCTGATGGATTTACAGCTGAATTCTACAAGAAATTTAGAGAAGATGTAATGCCAATACTTCTCAAACTCTTTAAGGAAATTGAAAAGGAAGGAATTCTCCCCAACTCATTCCAGGAGCAAGTATTATCCTGATAACAAAACTGGAGAAAGACCCAACCAAAAAAGAGAATTATAGATGCAAAAATTTTCAATAAAATACTACAAACAGAATGCAAGAAATCATTAAAAAGATTGTACACCATGACCAAGGGGGATTCATCCCAGGAATGCAGGGTTGGTTCAATATATGCAAATCAATTAATGTAATACACCACATCAATAGAGACAAAGACAAAAACCACATGATCATCTCAACTGATACAGATTAAGCTTTTGATAAAGTCCAACACTTATTCATGATAAAAAGCCCTACAGAAAATTGGCATACATAGACTCTACCTCAATCTGATAAAAGCCATCTATGACAAACCAATAGCTAATGTCATTCTAAGTGGTCAAAAACTGAAAACTTTCCCTTTAAAGTCAGGAACAAGACAAGGACGTCCACTGTCACCATTTCTATTCAATATAATTCTGGAAATATTAGCCAGAGCAATTAGACAAGAGAGAGAAATAAGAGGAATAAGGATAGGAAAAGAAGAAGTGAAATTATCATCACTTGCAGATGACATGATAATCTATATAGAAGACCCCAAAAACTCCACCAAAAGGCCATAGATTTAATAACCAAATTCAGTAGCATAGCTGGATACAAAGTCAACACCCAAAAATCAATAGCATTCCTGTATACAAACAACAAATAGACTGAAAGAGAAATCAGTGAAACCACACTTTTCATAATAGCATCTCCAAAAGTGAAATATTTAGGAATTAATCTAACTAAAGAAATAAAAGGTCTTTACAGTGAAAATTATAGTGCTCTGAGCAAAGAGATCAAAAAGAATTTCAGGAAATGGAAATATATTCCTTGCTGATGGATAGGAAGAACCAACATTGTGAAAATGGCCATACTCCCAAAATTGTTGTACGTATTCAATGCAATCCCCATTGAAATTCCACTAGTATACCCTACAGACCTAGAAAAAACATTCCTAAAATTCATCTGGAACTAGAAGAGGCCTAGAATAACAAAAGCATTTCTAGAAAACAAAGAAAAGGTAGGAGACATCACAATACCTGACTTGAAATTATACTACAAAGCTACTGTGATAAAATCAGCATGGTTCTGGCAAAAAAACAGACCTGAAGATCAATGGAACAGGTCAGAAGATGCAGACACAACTACAAACACATTCAGCCACCTTATTTTTGACAAATGGGACCAAACATGTTCACTGGAAGAAAGATAGCCTCTTTAACAAATGGTGCTGGAAACACTGGCTATCCACATGCCAAAGACTAAAACTAGACCCATGTCTATTACCATGAACTAAAGTAAAGTCAAAATGGATCAAAGATCTAAATAACAAAACAGAAACACTCAATCTACTGGAAGAGAAAGTAGGTAAAACTCTCAAAGACATAGGGGTAGGCAGAGAGTTCATGAACAAAAACCAACCTGCATGGGAAATACTTCAAAGAATCAACAATTTGGATCTCATCTTATTGAAAAGTTTCTGCACATCAAAAGAAATCACCAACAGAGTAAAAAGAAAACCACAAATTGGGAAAAAAATTTTATCCAACTGCCCCTCAGACAAAGGACTCCTATCTAGAACATATAAAGAATTTTTAAAAATCAGCCCCCCAAATTCAAAGACCCAATCTAAAAATGAACATCTAAGATGAACACACACTTCTCAGATAAAGAAATACTAATGGTGAATAAATATAGGAAAAAATATTCAACATCATTAGTCATTCAAGAAATGCAAATTAAAACAATGCTGAGATTTCTTCTCAGCCCACAAAGAATGGCTATCATTAAGAAATCACTGAATGACAAATGCTGGAGAGGCTGTGGAGAAAAAAGGAACTCTTCTCCACTGCTGGTGGGATTGTAGAGTGGTGAAACCACTGTGGAAATCAGTCTGGAGATTCCTCTCAAAACTAGAATTGGAAGTCCCACTTAAGTCAGCTATTCTCCTTCTGGGTATTTTCCCAGAAGAATTAAAAGCATTGTGCCACAGTGATATATGTGCACCCATGTTTATAGCAGCACAATTTGTCATAGCTAAATCTTGGAAACAACTGAAATGTCCATCAACCGAGGAATGGATAAAAAAGATGGGGTATTTCTATACAATGGAGTATCACTCAGCTATAAAAAAGATAAACTTGAGGCTTTTATAGGTAAATGGATCCAACTAGAGACCATACTCATAATTGAAATAAATCATTCTCACATAGACTCACATGTGTGAACATTACATTGTCTCCCTGGTGTAAGAACATGAAAGAGTAAATAAAACCCAAAATGTGCAATAGTTAATAAGAAAGGGAAAGAAACTGCTCAAAGGAAGGAGCAATTGGGATGAGGGATAGAAGAAAAAGTACTAAGGCAAATTATACATACATACATATATATATATATATATATATATACATATATAGATAGATAGATGGGTGGTATAACTGTACTGTTGGTGTCTGATGGTTTGTTTGGAACAGTTAATGATTAAAAGATTTTTTTTTCAAAAAAAGGAATTTAATGTATAAATAAGTGAATCACATAGAACTCAGAATATCCATCATCAGAAACACACACACACACACACACACACACACACACACACACACTTCACACCACATGGTAATTTAAAATCGGAAATTCAACGCAAGACCAGAGTCTTAAAGGTTGCTAAAGAAAACAATGAATCACCTATGAAGGAAAACCTATTAGAATTAGAACAGATTTCTCAATCCAAACTTTAAAGGCAAAGAGAGCATGGAATGAAGCATTTCAAGCTCTTAAAGACAAGTTTCAACAAAAGCTGTTGTATCATGCAAAATAATCTTTTGAAATTGATGGAAAAATAAAATACTTCCATGATGAGGAAAATTTTAAGAAATTCATGACCACAAATCTAATACTGAAAAAAAATTATCACAGATATCCTACAGAAAGGCAATGAAGGTAACAATGCCAAAAATTCCAACAAAATGAATATATCACATAGGGATAACTATTAAATAACAGGAAAATAATGAAAACTGCCACAGGAAACTAGTACAATTGCAGAAATAAGTCAGTACATGTGAATTATGATCACCAATGTACATCGACTAAATTTTCAATCAAAAGACACAGATTACAAGAATGGATCATAAAATAAAATCCAGCTATATGCTACATGCATTTAACATAGAAAAAAAATTCATAGACTAAAAATTGAGGGATACATAACAATGTTTCATTCAATAAGAACCTCTAAACTAGCATGAGTAACTATTCTATAAGCCAAAACTGATCAAAAGAGGCAAAGGAAGGCATTACATATTGGTTAACAGAATTTTTCATTGGGAAGAGATAACAATAGTAAATACATGTGCACCAAACAACTGCTTACACTAGGGAGAAAATAAGATGTTTACACGTATGAAACTGATTTATATCAGTTATCCAATTCCCTACTCCACAAAAGGAACAGTCAGTGCTTAAAATTTTCTTTTTTGACTAATTTTGCATGCTTGTATCTGGTAATCAGAATGACTGATCTGAAGACAACAATATGCAGTATAAGAACCATTGTTGAATTCCTATCATCTTGTATGGTGAAGCTCTGCATCATTTCCAATTATTTTTATTACTTGTTATTGTCTTTCATTGTTGGATCAATTTTACACTCTTTCGTCTGGTGGACTGAGCAACTTTGTTGAAGATAACAATATGTAATGTAGCAAACGTTAATCCCTATCATTTTGTTTTGCGGTCATGTATCTTTTTTTTTTTTTTTGGTTTGTGTATTGTTTTGGTTTTGTCTTCATTGTTGTTGTTTTGTTAGTATTTTTCTCTTTAAAAGTAAAAAAAAGATATTTTTATCCATTCTTTGGTTGATGGGCATTTGTGTTTTTTCCAAGATTTAGCTATGAGAAATTGTGCTCTCTAAATGTGAGCACACATATACCACTGTGGTGTGATGTTTTTAATTCTTGTGGGAATATACTCAGCAGGGGAATATCTGGGTGGAATGGGGCATCAAATCCTAGTTTTCTGAGGAATCGCCGCACAGATTTCCAAAGTGGTTGCACCAGTTTACATTGCTACTAACATGGAGAAGGGCTCTTTTTTACTGCAGCGTCTCCAGCAGCTGTTGTCCCTTGATTTCTTGGTGATAGACATTCTTATCTACGCGATGTGGAATTGCAGTGTTGTTTGAATTTGTATCACTTGGGCTGGGGATATAGCTCAGTGGCATAATTGCCTGCCTGACAAGCACAAGGTCCTGAGTTCAATCCCTGGTACAACAAGAAAAAAATAATAACTTGTATCTCTTGAATGACTAATGATGTTGAACATTTTTTCATATATTTATTTCTATTTGTATTTCTTCATCTGAAAAGTGTGTATTCGTCTCAGATGCCCATTTTTGGATTGGGTCTTTGAATTTGGGGATCTGAGTGTTTTCAGCTCCTTATATGTTCTAGATAGAAATTCTGTGTCTGAGGAACACGTAGCTAAAATGTTTTCCCACTCTGTGGGTTGTCTTTTCACTCTGTTGGTGATTTCCTTTGATGTGCAAACCGTTTTAATAAGATGAGATCCCAGTTGATTCTCAGAAGTGTTTTGCGTGTGGTTTGGGTTTTGTTCATAAAATCTCTGCCTACTTGCATACGGTTTGAGTTTTGTTCAAAAGTTTCTACCTACCTCTATGTCTTTAAGATTTTCACCTACTTTCTCTTCCAGTAGATTTAGCATTTCTGTTTTATATTTAGATTTTTGATTCTTTTTTACTTTAGTTTAATGCATGGTGATAGACATGGGTCTAGTTTTAGTCTTTGACATATAGACAGAGTCTTTGAAGCACCATTTATTAAAGAAACTATCTTTATTCCAGTGAACATATTTGGCCCCTTTGTCAAACATAAGGTGGCTAGATGTGGCTTGAATTGTACCTGCATCTTTTAAACTGTTTCACTGGTCCTCAGGTCTTCTTCTTTTGCCAGTACAATGTTGACTTATCACAGTAGAATTGTAGTATAATTTCTTGTGATGCCTCCTGAAGTAGGTATTGATGATCTTCTGAATCTTCACAGCATCTGTAGTGATTTCACCTTTATCATTCCTCAATGCATGAATTTGAGTCTTTTCTTTTTTGTTAAGGTTGGCTAATGGTTTATCAATTTTATTTATTCTTTCAAAGAACCAACTTATAACTTATTATTTGTAGTGTTTTCTTGATCTCAATTGTGTTCATTTCTGCTGTGATATGTATAATTTCCCCCCTTCTATGGTCTTTGTGATTGTCTTGCTCTTCTTCTTCTAGAACTTTGAGGTGTAATATTAGGTTGTGTAATTGTGCTCCTTCTGTTTTCTTGATGGGAAAATTCACTGCTATTAAATGTCCCTCATAGGACTACTTTAATTGCATCCCATAAATTCTGGTGTGTTGTATCTGCATTCTCATTTAGTTTTAGATATTGTTAATTTCTTCCTTCATTTTGTCTGTGACTCACTGGTTGTTTAGGAGGATATTATTTAATTTCAATGTGTTTATAGATTGTTGACAGTTTCTTTTGCCAATAATTTCCAATTTCATTGCACTATGTTCAAATATTATGCATGGGGTAATTTCAATACATTTGTATGTAATTAAGCATGTTCTGTTGGCTAGCATATGTTCTAGTTTAGGGAACATCCCATGTGAATCTGAGAATATATACTATGATGAAGTTGGGTGGAACAGTCTGAAAACACCTACTGAGTTCACAGGTATGGTTCAGTCCCAGTATTTATTTGCTAAATTTTTTGTCTAATTGATCTATCTCTTTGTGAAAATGAGGTATTCAGATTTCCAGTTTTAACTGTGTTATTGCTGATTTGACTTTTCATGTCTATAATATTTGTCTTACACAGTTGTGTGCTCTTACAGTTGAGTGCATATATATGTATGACCATTATGTCTTCCTCTTGATATTTTCCCCTAACAAGTATGTAGTGACTTTTTTTATGTCTTTGGATCCTTCTTGGTTTGAAGTTCACATTGTCTGCAAACACAATGGCTACCCCCGCTTTTGTCTGGGTTCTTGTTGCATTGAAGTTTGTTCTCCATCATTTGATTTTCAGCCTATGAATTTCTTTTTGTGTTGAACATGTTTTATGTATACAGCATATTGTTTGATCTTGTTTCTTGATCCACTCTTCTGGTCTGTTTCTTCTAATTGGTGAATTGAAGCCATTTACATTTACATTACATTTACATTTACATTACATTACATTTACGTTGGTGAATTGAGGCCATTTACATTAATGGCTATAACTGAAATACACACACACACACACACACACACACACACACACATATATATATATATAGGCTCATCTTTGATATGGTATTTTCCTTCTGTTGCTTTCCTGTTTTCCACTTTGTTTAATTGCTTGTCTTGCATTGACTTTTTGTTTCTGTTCTTCTTGGAATTGTGGTCTTTTTTATCTCTGTCTAAAACACCTTTCAGTACTCTTTGTAGTGTTGATTTGGTGGTCATAAATCTCTTCAGTGATTTTTTGTCATGGAAGTATCTTATTTCTCCATTAATTTTTTAAAATTATTTTAGAAACATAAAAGTACAAAAACATATTGACAAACAGACACCAATTATCATAAAAAATAGTACAATCACAACTAATCTATAGACAAGGTGATATGGTCTCAACAGTGGTTATTGCTTTATCCATTGATATCTTCGAATTGTAAATGTATGAACCCATATACAGACATGCAAATTTAGTCAGACAGTTAAT
>PVLD010032939.1:0-14146 GCA_004027595.1 Dinomys branickii
AAAATATCATACAAAACAATTAGAGAATAAAGATACTTATTGATAGTGTACAGGGATCTTAAAAGAATGGTCAAAATGTTATTCAAAGTAAAAATCATGGACAAAAAGAAATGAAATAAACATAAAAGGATAAAAATTTCTTTTCAAATAACAAGAAGAAACGTAGTATAAATGAAGGAAATTTGCATATATCTTACAATATTTTTGAAACAACAGATAATTTGCGCAATTATTAGAAATTCTTCCTAATTTCTATTTATCTTCTATTTGCTCCCATATATATATGAGCAATACATATAAATAAACACAAACATATATATATAAATTATATGTAATATATAAATATATAGAGAAATGTTTGGATGGAAACTCATATATATGAGTTTCTCATGTAAGACTCACTATGCAATGTTTAAGCTTATTTTTGTGAAGTAATGCCATATGTTGTATTGAATCTTGTGATCCACACTTTTCTCTCAGTGAAAATTAGGTTCACTTGGTGAAGTTTTGCCAGAATTCAGAATATAGACTGAGTGAGGAAAGTTAATTTTAGGTCATTCCTTTCGTTTCAGGACATGATTGTTCTGTTTCAGAAAAACTCCTTCTGGTTTATCTCTAAGACAGAGTCTTACTGTGAAGTCTGGTTGGCTTTAAATGTGAGCCTCAGCCTCCTCATGGCTGGGGTGATAGCTGTGCGCCTCCATGCCTGGCTTTAGAACCCTTTTCAAATCTATTCTCATTATTATGGAAAGTTTCTATCTTTCCATTAAGATTCCAACTTCACAGTCAGTTTGTATATATTTGTGAACTTCACCTTGGCTCGCCCCATTCAGGCTAGCCTGAATCACTATATCATGTGATTGCACAGTAGATGTCCTTGCTCATGCCTGTGTGTCCACAGATATACACAATGTCCCCTCCTCAAGCCGGGCGCTTCTGCGTTAATAGCTGACTATGCCCTGTCACTGCGTGTTTACCTCTGGCTTATCTGTGCGCTAAGGGCGCAGCTATGCTGTTCGAAGTTAGACTATTACCTGTAGAGACAACTGAATGAAAGACTCAAACATGCAGCAAGCAATCAAAATTAGAAATGAGTGAGATGAGGAAAAACCCTCAGTTGAGAATTCTGTTCCTGCCCCAAATAAGGAGTTTTCATGCTGTCTGACTGAAACAACTCTAGAAGTAGACATTCACTTTTGGAATTGATCCTGACGAAGTCTTCCCACATAAAGAGGACAAAAGCTAGCTGTAAGCTGTATTTACTGGGATAGCACTGTGCAGTCACTGAGTGCCTTCTAACCTCTTCTCACCTCTGCATTCGACATCCACACTCACACTCTGGTCAAATATTGCAGACAGGCCTCTACCAGCAATCGCTAGGATTGGAGAATACTTTAGTTTCCATTTCAGCATTAATGTAACATTGTATGTGTGGGTATAGTTAACTTTCTGGGTTTTTTTCTTCCTCATAATCTTCTTTCACTTTCTATTTTAGCTGCTATAAGGAGAGGCATACAAGTAGAAGGGGAAGCAGTCAGGGCTGCTGAGGGCTTTGCTGGACCTGTGGTTGCTGGAGCAGGTATGTTTATTTTCTGTCATGCCAGTTTCTCTTGAGCTTGACTTGATTTCTCATTGAAAGCAGCAGGTAAGGAAAAGGGCAGGAATTGTAAGTTGCCTGTGTCTGACATCTGGGGTCTGTGTCTGGACTTACTTCTGGGGAATCCCAGACTTTGCCAGTGGGAGCAGCCTGTTGGCAGCCAGACACACTGGGCCTGGGAGGCACAGTTCCCTGACCTTCAGTGCGCAGCAGCAGCAGCAGGCTGATGGGAAAGATTGTGGATGTTTACTGCCAGGCTCTATCAGTGTTCGCCTTAGCTCTGGACCACAGAACAAAGCCTTCCGGGCCAAGCAGCTCACACTTCATTGTAATTGAAGTAAAGAGTTTTCATTTTTGTAATCTTCCTAGCAGTTACACTTAAGAAAGCTCCAGAGTAAATGCTTTGGAAGTATTTGTACAGAAGTAAATTACGTTCCTACAACTTTTACTAGTTAAAAACTCTATATAGTTATAACTGTGTGGAGATGTTTGCTTCTTTCTTACGGGGACATCCTAGTCACTTGTGGCACATGTTAACATATGGGTACTTAGTCCTGGGAATCCAGCTTTCAGCAGTCCTTTAAAGTAATTTGCACGTAGTTCAGAGTTTCAAGGCACTCTTAAACAGGAGAAAACAGATGTACTTAGTATATATGAAGCTAAATGCACTGTGGTTTATTCAACCCTAAGAAAAAAGACTCATGTATAGCATTTTTATAGTAAAGACCATATCATTTTAGAGATAATTTTATGCTCACTTCCGACAGGGGAGGGTTTAGTTCCAGTTCCAGGAAGTACAAGGCAGAGGCTGAGACTCATTGTTTGCCTCCATATTCCTCACCCGCACAGGAAGAATGAAGAAGTAGGCAACAGGAGGGTACAGGAATGTTCTGAGTTTTTTTTTAATTTTAAAGATAAAAGAATGAAAACATCTTAACAGACACACATACATTTAGAAAATAACACAAAAACAATACAAGCAATACAGAATTTCAGACAGGGTGAGAGGAAACTAACAAAGGTTATTGTGTTACATATTGATATCTTCAAATTGAATACTCAGATAAATAAATATGGACATGTAAGATTGATCAAACACTTAAACATTAACTGTTCCTTTCAATAGAGCAATAAGTCAGTAGTACAACTGTGTTAGCTACCCTGTCTATACATATATACATATTTTTCCCCTTCTTTCTTTTCTCTTTTCCCACATCCCTGTTCCTTCCTTTTGAGAAGTTCCTTTCGAACAAAATCTAGTAGGTACAGGAATAATTTGTTTGAACTCAGTGGCTGTTCTATTTCAGTGAAAAATATATTTGTCATTTCTGTTTCTTAATAATACTGTAAAGATTTTGATGAAATATAGACTATACTAGATTGTTTATGACAGTTATTTTAACAGTTTCCATGTAAATCAACAAGTGCTTACTGAAACATTATTTTGTGAAATGTGCTATGTTAAGATGTAAGGTTCTGCTGTTTCTTTTAAATGTTAAAACATCCTCCTCATGGACTTACAGTTTTGTTTTACTGAAGCTCATTAATTACCCTAAAAGTTTGTGTTAGGTTAGACAACTCTCCTTGCTCAAATCCACAGAAGTTTACCATCAAGCTGGTGTTATTGATGTAACCAAATACATCTTGCATATTTGATATAAAATTATAAGATAAATATTTGTGACCTTTGTATCAAGATTATGTTTCTATACTCTGATTTCAAGAAGAACAGATTCCATAGACAACTATTTTCATACAATAACATTCAGAAATATGAGTGAAGATTCACAGAATAATGGTAAACTTCAAAGGATTTCTTAGAATTAAAATTAAGGGAGTCTTACTACTATGGTAATTGTCTGACACTCTGCCCTGGCTAACTTTTTTTTCTTAGTACTGAGGTTTGAACACATTGCCTTAGTACTGAGCTATATCTCTATATTATTTTAATTTAATATTTTTTCAGATAGAGATAGTTTTACAGTGTCAGTAAGTTTCTCAAGGTGGGTTCACACTTACTATCCTCAGTTGTTCTATTATCTGAAATCTCATGAGCCTGGCCTTTTCTATTCACATTTGCATCAGCTTTTTGGTCAGAATCTCCTATTAAGTCCTGGACAATGTGATCTAAAATTTCTATAGCTCACATTTCTAAACTTTTCAACTCTTTCTACAAACTTATCTTAAAGAATTCTGAATCACATGTTTGGATATCACTCACACCAATGTCTCCACTTCTGTGGTATGAGTTTTCTGTATTTGTTAGATTTCAAATTGGTGAGACAATATATTTGACCCCTTCATCTTAAAGGAAGAGCTGTTAATTTTGTATTAAAGTTTCAGAGGGTTCATTGCATGGTTGGCTGGCTCCTAGGGACAAATATCACTGCTGTTGATCATCTCATGCTGGCTGGAAGCAGAGCACAAGGAAGAGACAATTAGGAGATAAGTCATCCAAAGGCCTGCCTACGTGAGTGACCTTCTCCAAGTAGGCTTCATCTCCTAACAGGACTCAGCCCTGAACTTACCAGTGGATTAATCCTCTCATGAACTTAACACTACTGCACACACTATGATCCAAGAACTTCCAAAGCCTTACCTCTGAATACATGAGAATTTTGAAAGAAATTATTGACCTCAAGCACAATATTTCTTAAAAAACTATTGCAGGCTTCCTGAAAGTTATTATAAAATAATCATGTCTTTAAGGGTACTGTCATGCCAGGGAAGTGATTACAGCAGCATTGTACAGCAAAAATGTTATATTAACCAAATTTTGGTGTTTAAATATATATATATATATATGTGTGTGTGTGTTGTGTGTGTGTGTGTGTGTGTATACACACACACACACACACATAACACACACACATTAATGATATACACATTTACAATACATATAATGTATATATCTACATATATAACATCTAAGATAAATAACGTATGTATGTCATAATATGGTACATATGACTGTATATATAATTCTAACAAAAATGCTTATTTTAGTGACAGTGGTGTATCCACATCCTTGTGCCATCATTAGTACCAACTATCTCCAGATTTCTTTCATTGTTCTAGCTTGGCAAGTTGCCATGGCATCTGGACCCAAAATGTCGGCCCCCAAGTGTCTGATAAAAAATGATAATGAACAGCTGTCAGTGAACCAGGAAGCTCTACAGATTCTTGCTGAGATTTCGAACCCAGTGGTGGTGGTGGCCATTGTTGGACTGTACCGTACTGGAAAATCCTACCTGATGAACCGTCTGGCAGGACAGAACAGTGGTGAGCATGGTTCTGGAGTGGGGCCGATGGACTGATGCCTGCTACATCTCAGCTTCTTAATTATTCTTCTCAGGCACACGAAGGTGGAACCCAGCTCTTCTCAATGAAGCAACTGTCTCATTTGAATTCTTTCCACCAAATTAATGCTTTGCTCTCATATGTTCCCATATTGTATTATTATTGTCATTAAACATAATATATTCTTCTAAAGCTCATTACTCTCCCTTTTCTTACATCCTCAATCTCTAGGCTTCTATAAATGTCTTTTTACTTTACAGAATACATTGGAATTACTTTTACATAATACTCCTGTCCATGTATAAAGAACCTTACATATTTCAGAACCTTACATCTTTCAGATGACTCAAGCTTTCCATTCTTTTCATTCTTTCCAGTTAGTAATAACATAACCAACTGTTATTTTGTCCTTTCTTTTTTCTTCTTAGCATCTTTTAAATACAAAAAATATTTCAGTTTCCTTTCTTGCTTGTTTTTTTTTCCTTCTCATGTCCCTCTTCAATTTGGCCCTCTCTGACTGAGTCCCCCCCTTACTTACCAATATTATTGTAGTCACCAGAGGTCTCCATTCTGTTAGCTTCCTGGATGCCTCTTTGTTGCCATCTTGAGCCATTGAGTATCATCATTCTTATATTTAATGCCCTCACATCTCTGAAACATAACTTACAGAGTAAGACATGCTTGTGGAAATAGAAAACTCACTATCATGGTTTGCTGGAGCATTCACAATCTAACAAAGCTGACCTATATTCCCTCAGTTACTTGGTGGAAATGTGGTCACTGTATGTTGTTTCTCTACTTCCTTCCAGGGTTCCCTCTGGGCTCCACAGTGCAATCTGAAACCAAGGGCATCTGGATGTGGTGTGTGCCTCACCCCACCAAGCCTGACTGCAGCCTGGTCCTTCTGGACACTGAGGGCCTGGGTGATGTGGAGAAGGTGAGTCACAGACTCTCAGGCAGATGCTTTTCATTCTGGAATGCGTTCTTTTCTCTTCAAGACCTTTTATGACTTGACCGCTGTTACCTGTTTATGAAACATAAGAAACGAAACCACAGTGAAGGAGGCAAATTTTTTTCTGATTGAATCCCATTTCTAGATAATATCAGATATGGTATTTTAAGTAAAATATTCTTTTCTTTTTTATTTTAAAAGTAAAAGAATGAAAACATTAGCAAACAGACACAAAATAGCAAAAGAATAGTACAAAAACTGAATTACAGATAAGGTGACAGGGAATTAACAGAGGTTGTTGTATTACATATTGATAACTTCAAAGTGTATGTTCAGGATAATGCATATAGATATACAAGATTGATCAAACAACTAATCATTGACTGTTCCTTACAATAAAGGGACCTGAGACAATAGTGTAACCATGTTAGCCATCCCACATATACATACATACATACATAGCTATCCCTTTCTTCCTTTTCTCCTTCCCCTCATCCTGATTGCTCTTTACTTTTGAGCAGTTTCCTTTTATACTTCCTAATTTATATTCCCACTTTCAGGTTCTTACACTAATGATACAATATGCTGTTTGCACATGCACATTTGGTTTATTTCACTTATGAGTATGGTTTCTAATTGTGACCATTTGCCTATAAAAGCCTCAAGTTTGTCTATTTTTATAGCTGAGTAATATACCATTATGTAAAAATGCCACATTTTTTTTATCCAGTCCTCTGTGGATGGACATTTGGGTTGCTTCCACGATTTAGCTATTATAAATTGCACTGCTATAAATATGGGTGCACATATATCACGGTGATATGATGTTTTCAGATCTTCTGGGAAAATACCCAGAAGGGGAATAGCTGGGTTGAGTGGGACCTCTAGACCTAGTTTGCTGAGGAATCTCCAAACCACTCTCCACAGTGGTTTCACCAGTCTGCATTCCCGCTAGCAGTGGAGAAGAGTTCCTGTTTCTCCACAGTCTCGCCAGCATTTGTTATTGGATGATTTCTTGATGCTGGCCAATCTTACTGGGGTGAGATGAAATCTCAATGTTGTTTTTATTTGCATTTCTTGAATGACTAAGGATGTGGAACATTTTCTCATGTATTTATTTGCCATTTGTATTTCTTTATCTGAGAAGTGTGTATTCATCTCAGATGCCCATTTCTGGATTGGGTCTTTGAATTTGGACAGGTTCATGCTTTTTAATTCTTTGTATGTTCTAGATAGAAGACCTCTGTCGGAGGGACAGCCAGCTAGGATTTTTTCCCAATCTGAGGGTTTTCTTTTTACTCTGCTGGTGATTTCTTTAGATGTGCAAAAATTTTCAGTAAGATGAGATCCCAGTTATTGATTCTTTGAAGTGTTTCCCTTGCAGTTTGATTTTAGTTCATGAACTCTCTGCCTACTCCTATGTCTTCAGGGTTTTTACCTACCTTCTCTTCCAATAGATTTAGTGTTTCTGTTTTAATTTTGAGATCTGTGACTCATTTTGACTTGAGTTTGGTGCATGGTGATAGACTTGGGTCTATTTTCAGTCATCAGCAAGTGACAAGCCAATTTTTCCAGCACCATTTATTGAAGAGGCTATCTTTCTTCCAGTGAGCTTGATTGGCCCCTTTGTCGAATATTAGGTGGCTAAGTGTGTTTGTGGTTGTGGCTGTATCTTCCAGTCTGTTCCATTGATCCTCAGGTCTGATGTTTAGCCAGTATCAGGTTGATTTTATTACAGTAGCTTTGTAGTATAATTTCAGGTCAGGGATTGTGATTCCACCTGACTTGTCCTTGTTGCCCAGAATTGCTTTTGCCATTCTGGGTCTCTTCTGGTTCCAGATGAATTTGAGGAACGTTTTCACTAGATCTGTGAGGTATGCTAATAGTATTTTAATGGGAATGGTGTTGAATCTGTACAACAATTTTGGTAGTATGGTCATTTTCACAATGTTTTTTCTTCCTAACCATGAGCAGGGAATGTTTTTCCATTTATTGAAATCCTCTTTGATTTCTTTTTTCAGAGTACTGTAGATTTAATTGAGTAGATCTTTTCCCTCATTTGTTAGATTGATTCCTAAATATTTCAATTTCTTGGATCTTATTTTAAAAGGTATGGTTTCATTAATTTCTCTCTCAGTCTGTTTGTTGTTTGTGTGTAGGAATGCTATTGATATTTAGATGTTGACTTTGTATTCAGCTACTCTGCTGAATTTGTCAATTAATTTCAGGTGTCTTCTTGTGGAGTTTTTGGAGTCTTCCGTGTGAAAAAACATGTCATCTGCAAATAGTGATAGTTGTACTTCTTTGCTTCCTATCCTTATTCCTTTTATTTCTCTCTCTTGTCTAATTGCTCTGGCTAGTGCTTCCAGAACTATGTTGAATAGGCGTGATGATAGTGGACATTTGTTATGGTTGATGCATTGTGTCAACTTGGGGAATCTGGAGGTTTAACTGAGTGACTCAGCAGGAAGCCAGGGTGCTTATTTTGTATACATCCTGAGCCTGTGGAAGAGGAAGGCGTGGACATTGTGTGAGAGCTACACGCCCTCTGGGTGGGGGCAACCTGTTTACAATGTAAGGGAAGGAAAGAGGCTGCTTGTAGCTATTCCTCCCTTTTTGCTGGTTGTTTTGCTGTGCACTGCTGCAATGAACGTTTGCCCTCTGCCATGTGCTGCTCTGCCTCAGAACCAGCCAAGTATGGACTGAAACCTCCATGAACTGTAAGCTAAATAAACCTTTCCTTCCTTCAATTTGGGCGTTGGGTATTTTGTCTCAGCAAGGAGAGAAAAGTAACCAAGACAACATCCTTGTCTTATTCCTGACTTTAAAGTGAAAGCTTTCAGTTTTTGTTCATTTAGTATGCTACTGGCTGTTGGTTTGTCATAGATGGCTTTGATTAGATTGAGGTAGAGGACATCTATTTCTATTTTTTCTGGGGTTTTTAACATGAATGCATGTTGGACTTTATCAAAAGCTTTTTCTGCATCTATTGAGATGATCATGTGGTTTTTGTCTTTGGATCTATTGATATGATGTATTACATTAATTGATTTGTGAATATTGAACCATCTATGCATTCATGGACTAAATCCAACCTGCTCATGGCGTATAATTTTCCTTATGATTTGCTTGCATTCTATTTGCTAGTATTTTATTGAGTATCTTTCCATCTATGTTCATTAGGGAGATTGGTCTATAGTTCTCTTTCTTAGGTTGAGTCCTTCTCTGGTTTTGGTGTCAGTATAATACTTGCCTCCAGAAATGACTTAGGGAGAATTGCTTCCTTCTGAATTTCATTGAAGAGTTTGAGGAGTGTTGACATTAAATCTTCGTTGAATGTTTTATAGAATTCTCTTGTGAATCCATCAGGGCCTGGGCTTTTTTTTTGTTGTTGTTGGTAATCTTTTAATGACATTTTCAATCTCATTACTTGATATTGGGTTGTTCAGGATTTTTATATCTTCCTGGTTCAACTTTGTTAATTCATACATTTGTAGGAATCTGTCCATTTCTTCTGAGTTTTCTATCCTATTGGAGTAGAGATTCTCAAAGTAGATATTAATGATCTTTTGAATTTCTGTAAGATCTGTAGTGATTTCATCCTTTTCTTTCCTTATTGCATAAATTTGAGTTATTCCCTTTCTTTTTTGATAAGGTTGGCTAGGGGTTTATCAATTTTATTTATTCTGTCAAAGAACCAACTCTTTGATTCACTTATTTTTTGTAAAGTTTTCTTCGTCTCAGTTGCATAAATTTCTGCCCTAACCTTTATAATCTCCTCCCTTCTTTGGGCTTTGGGCTTGACTTGTTCTTCTTTTTCTAGAAGTCTGAGGTGCAGCATTAGGATATTTATTTGCTCTCTTTCTGTTTTATTAATGTGTGAGCTCATCGCTATAAATTTCCCTCTGAGGACTGCTTTCATTGCATCCACAGATTCTGGTAGGTTGTCTTTGCATTTTCGTTTGTTTGTACATATTTTAAAATTTCTTCTTTAATTTCCTGTGTGACCCTCCTGAGCCATATTCAGGAGGTTGTTGTCTAACTTCCAAGTGTTTATGTAGTTTTTGGAATTCCCTTTGTCATTAATTTTCAATTTCATTGCACTGTGGTCAGATAATATGCATGGGATAACTTCAGTTCTTTTGCACTTAGGTAGATATGCTCTATGGGCTAGAATGTGGTGTATTTTAGAGAAAGTCCCATGTCCAGCTCAGAAAAATGTGTATTTTGATGTTGTGGGGTGGAACACTGTATATATCTACTGAGTCCATTTGTTCACACATTTGGTTCAGGTCTGTTATATCTTTGCTGAGTTTTAGTCCAGTTGACCTGTCTCTTTGTGTCGAAGGGGTATTTAGGCCCCCTATTTCAATAGTGTTATTGATTATTTGGTTTTTTATGTCTGTTAAGATTTGACTTATATAGTTTGGTGCCTCAGTATTTGGTGCATACATGTTTAGGATTGTTATCTCTTCCTCTTGCAGCTTTCCCCTAACTCGTACATATTGGCCTTTGTCTCTTTTGATAGTCTTTGGTTTGAAGTTTACATTGTCTGCAAACATAATAGCTACCCCTGCTTTTTTCTGGGAACATGTTGAATGGAGAATTGTTTTCTATCCTTTGACTTTCAGTTTGTGGATTTCCTTTTGAGTAAAGTGTGTTTCCTGTATACAGTATATTGTGGGATTTTTTTTCTTAATCCGCTCCACCAGTCTGTTTCTTTTGATTGGTGAATTGAGGCCATTTACATTAATGGTTATAACTGTTATACATTCGCTTATTCTTGTCATGCTCTTTACTTGTTATTGCTTTCCTACTTTTGCTGTTTAATTGCTTGTCCTACTTAAGAGTTCCTTTGTATTGTTGTTCTTGAGATTGTGGTCTCCTTTTTCTCTGTCTAGCATATCTTTTAGTAATTTTTGTAATGTTCGTTTGGCACTCATGAAGTTCTTCAGTTGTTCTTTGTCATGGAAATACTTTATTTCTCCATTGAATTTCAAGGATAGTTTTGCAGGGTACATCAGTCTGTTTTGGAAGCTGTTTTGTCTCAGAATCTTTAGTACGTCACTCCAAGCTCTTCTTGATTTCATGGTTTCTGTTGAGAAGTCTGCTGTGATTCTGATGGGCTTTCCTTTATAGGTGATGTGCTTCTTTCCTCTAGCAGCTTTTAATATTCTGTTCTTTTGCTGCATATCTGGGATCTTGACTATTATATGTCTGGGGGTGGTTTTATTTGGGCTGTGGCTCATTGGAGTTCTATATGCTTCATTTACCTGCACATCAGTATCTGTTACTGTGCTTGGGAAATTTTCTGCTATTATTTCTGCAAATATTCTTTTTATATCATTTGTGTTGCCTCCTGCTGTTTCATTGATTCCTATTACTTGGACATTATTTCTATTTGCTTCATCTTGCAGCTGTTGGACTGTTTTTTCCTGGTTCCTTGATCACTTTAAGAGATCCTTTCACAATCGTTAGCTGTCAAGCTGTCTTCAAAGTCTGAAATTCTATCTTCAGCTTCACTGAAGTGGTTTTGCAACCTTTCAATGGAAGTTTTCATTTCCTCAAAATCTCTTTGAGTCTGTTTCATGCATTCTTATTCATTCCTGAATTGCTTACGTAACATTTCCATTTGTTGTCTTTGATCTTCTATTCTTTTATCTGTTTCTTCTCTGTATGTGTGAAGCATTTCTTCCATTATTATTTTCATTTCATTTTTTGCCTGAGAGATTATTTCAGATTTAAGCTCTTCTATGGCCTGATGGAGTTGTTTCTTTACTTCAGATATGATCATTTCAGAAATTCTAGGTATGTGGTTTCCTCGTTCTCCTATGTCATTGTCTCCTGTACTTTTCTGGGTGGAGTTGTGTTCTGAGACTGCATTTTCCTCCTATGTCTTGTCATTTTGAATATCAGATGACAAGTGCTGAGCTACTAACTACCCAGGCAGCTCACAAAGGACTCTAGGGACCCTAGTTTACCTGGATATCAAACTAATCCCAAGGTGGTAGCAGAGTGTGGACCACTGGGCCTAGGGACCCCAGGCAATTGCTGGGGTGCATGGCTCAGGCCACACCTGCGATGGAGGGGGAGTGCTGGGCTTCAGTACCAGGGTCTGGGCTTCAGTACAAGGGTCTCCAGTCCATGGATGGGAAGTGTGTGGGCCTCGGCCTTGAAGCCAACGGTGGTTAGGCAGGTCCACTGTTCTAGGATCCTCAGGTAGCTGTTCATGGGAGAGCAAGCCTCACCTCCCAACCCCGAGGACCCCAGAACCTGAGGCTGTTTCTACACTGCAGGTCTCAACCACCAACAGGGATGGGCCCTTCCAGTTCGAATTCCTTCCTAACTCTAAGGCTTGGAGCAGAGCCAAGGTGCAGGCCTTACCAGAGGAGAAGAGTTCCACTGAAATGCTGAGCTGCTCAGGTGGTACCACAGGCTGGCCACCCTCGCTGGCAGAAGGTCTGGCTGGCAGAGCCCTAGAGCAGGCTAGGGGAGAAGAATTCTGCTGAAATGCTGTGCTGCTCAGGTGGCACTGCAGGCCAGGCTCCCTTGCTGGCGGAAGGTCTGGTGTGCAAGTAAAATATTCTGTTTTGACACTGGGAATAACTCCATTCAGTATAAGGAAAACATTGGAAAACTAAGTTCTAGCTGTTGGGTTTAGTGGTACAGACAACAGTGAATGGAATGAAAATGTGGTCTCCAGAGAGCCTTCAGTCCCACTATGGAGACCACATGTTGACTGGGGAAGAGCAGGTTGAACAGATAAAGATGCTGCCCTGTGTGTCCCTAGTCCCTGTCACTTTGTAAGGAGACAGGTTATTGTAACAGCTTTTTTGTGATATCCTTTCTGGGTGAATGGTGCTTGGTCCTTACCCCTGGTGATGATCAATGACTGGAATCTGGCCCTGGAAAATCATCTTCTATGAGTACAGACACATGTGGGATGTTTTCTATCAGCAATACCCAGAGTTGGGCAATGAGTTTTTCAGGTGTACGTGATGTGTGCTCCGATCACCCTTTCACCATGTACAGTTACGCGTGTGGTACCTGGAGTGGAAGGTGACGAGGTGCCAGCCCCAACTCAGTGGCTGAGGAAAAGCCTCTGATCCACTTCCAGTCTACAAATGAAGTGTGGGCTTAGGGGTTTCTTATGGTGAATCTCTATAACTATCCATAGAACATTCTGGAAGTCTCTGAGAAGCTACTAAATGTGTTGATTCTATACATTTTCCTGTAATAAACATTCTAAGATTAAGTTTTGGTATTTCAGCTTCCTAACAATATGTGAATGTAAGAATTTGTCTTTTTGCCTTCCTCTATGACTTATTGGAGAGTAGTGTATAAATTTTTTTAAAGTGCAGAATATATTTATTGAGGGAAAGAAAGTTTCTGTCTAAGAGAGGGACAGAAGGGGGTCCCGAGTGGGTTACCCCAAGTAGTGTATAAATTAACATGCTCTCATTTTCTGTCCAAAGAGGAATTAGACATTTTGCTTACTTTTTTCACTTATATTGAGACATAATCAACAAATGATATTGAAACTTGGGTATATATTTTGAGTGACCTTTTGATATGTATTATGAAATGACCACTAATTAAAATATCCATGTGACATAGCACTATCTTTCCTTTCTGTAAACATACACAATGTAGCCTTTTAGCAAATTTAAGTATAAAATGTTGTGTTGTTAACTATGATTTCCAAGTTATTCCTCAGCTCTGCAGAAATTATTTATATTGCCTAAGTGGAGCTTCATTTCTTTTGTACATGATCTTTACATTTCTCCCACTCTCCAGACCTTAAAACAAAACAAAGCAAAACAAAACAAAAAACTATTCCATTTTCTACTACTGTGGATTGACTATTTTTCTTGTTTTACGATTTTGTATTCCACCATTTACTACTTTGTATTCTCCACATGAAATAATGCATTTTTGCCTGTTTACATCTGGCTTATTTCACTGAGCATAACACCCTCAGGTTTTTCCTTGTTGATGTAAAAGGTAAGATTCTCTTCCTTTCTATGGTTGGATAGATGTGTTCCATGTTATACTTACTCACTCATCCATGGATAGACACTTAGGCTTTTCTTACACCTTCCCTGTTATGAATAATGGTGCAATAACCATGGAAGTGCCTGTGTCTCTTTCAGGCACTGACCTCATTTCCTTTGGATCTGTACTAGAATGAGATTGCTAGGTCATGTGATGCATGTATTTTAATATTTTAAGGAAACTACATAGTATTTTCTGTATTGTCTACACTAATTTATACTCCAGCCAATAGGTATAAGGGT
>PVLD010032940.1:0-14144 GCA_004027595.1 Dinomys branickii
TAACTTACCATGTGTGTGTGTGCGTGTGTGTGTGTGTGTGTGCATGCATGTGTGTGTGTGTGTGTGTGGTATAACTTACAGACCATGTGTGTGTGTGCATGTGTGTGTGTGGGTGGGTGGTATAACTTACAGACCGTGTGTGTGTGTGTGTGTGTGTGTGTGTGTGTGTGTGTGTGGTATAACTTACAGACCGTGTGTGTGTGTGTGTGTGTGTGTGTGTGGTATAACTTACAGACCATGGTGTCTAAGAAGTGAATTTGCTTCCTCCATCACTGTTTTCCTTTATTAATGGGCTTTGTGCAAAATCCTGTGGTGGGAGGGAAATTTAGCAAAGATGGTAGAGGCAGAAAACAGGAGCCTAGACTTCTAGAATCAGCCCTGGAAAGAAAGCCCCCTCCCGCATCAACCAAAAGCTTTCATTTTGGACATTCGGTACAGAGGTTAAAGTTCTCTGTTAGAGAAGTTCTTTGTTAGAGCCATATGTTGGTTTGTTTGCTCTGGAAAATAACCTCCTGCTACTATACTTTATAAGATGTATCTTTTGTAAGGTAAGTTTTGCTTTGCACCTGTTTACTTTTCTCTTACAATGTCCTCCTAGCAGCACTTTAGACTATGTGTTTTATACCTTGCCTGTCCTTTCTTATCTTTCTTTCCCAGTATTGAGAAAGTGCTCTAAGAGAGGAATTGTGATTCTTAAAGAATTTCAAAATTCTTGGTTCTGAATGACTTTTCTCTTCATTTAATGAACATTTATCAAGCACACATTCCATGGAGCACAAATCCTGTTAGGCCTTGGAAATAACTGATTACTTGATTTTTCAACAGAAAAAGTCAGATAAAGGATGAATGACAAGGGAATGCAATAAGAAATGCTATGCAGTAGGATTAAATGTCTGTACTTGAAGCAGAAATTTAAAGAGGCTTCAAAGAGAAGGTGACATTGTTAGATGTTAGGGGATGATAAGAGGTTTGTCAGAAGATATGAATCATTTTTTGCAGCTTTCAAGCATTTGCACATGACAGCTGGGTATGGCTTTTTCTTTCTTTCTTTCTTCTTTTCTTTCTTTCTTTTTTCTCTCTTTTTCTTTTTTTCTTTTTCTGTTTGTGGGAATTGAACCATGGATGTTGTATGTGGTCAGCAAGTGTTCTACCACTGTGTTCCATACACCAGACTAGAAACTACATTGATGTTCTGTATTGATTTGTCACAGGAAAGTTCATCAGATTTATTAGGAGTAATTTTCCATTGTGTTTTAGCAGAGGTTGAAAAATATTTCATTTTATTATTATATCTTTGCAGTACGTAGTAATTACATTCATTGTGGGAAGTCGGTCTGTGCACACAGCACATCTTAGTTGCTTTTTTAATCCCCTTCACCTCACCATCCACCTCCCACCTTTTGGTGGCTTCCCTTTTGCAAAAGTCTTATCTGTCAGTATTTTACTGAGCAAAGTTTTCAGTTATGAGCTTTGCCACTAATAAGTTAATCTCTTAGTAAGTAGGTTTTAATTCATCATTTTTTTATTTAAGGTTTTTTAAAAAGCAATTCTTTCATCTATCTGGGATTTGTGGTTATATCTGAAAAAATATTCATTTATTATGCATCTTTACCACTTGGTTATTACTTATTTGTCCATTGTTTTATTTCTAACTATATATTTTGATTTATTAAAATTCAGTTACATTCCAAAGATCTCTATTTTGCCTCATTGTTTCTGTCTTCTATTTTTAATGTATGCCACACAATTTTGACAACTGGCACTTTATAATCTGTTTTTATAGATGATAGGGGAAACTCATCAGGGTTAGTCTTCCTTCTCGTTCTTCTCAATTTCACACAGTGCTCTCTCAGGCAAGGGACAAATTCCCAAAAGTCAGAAGTTTAGGAAGTGATCAAATGATGAGAAGCAATTGAGAGGTTTAGGAAAAATGAGAAATAAATAAGATCTATAGTTAGTGCTTCCTCTTGCTATAGTAAGTGCTGCAAGGACAGCACTCTCATTATTCTTTGTAACTCATGTAAGACTTTGGAAAATAGATGGTTGATATATGTAGAGAACTGAATCACTGCCTAGCATTGCCTCATTGCTTTGCATGCTCGTAGCTCTATTAAAGAAAGAATTAGGGAAGAATGGCATTTAGTAGCTACTGGTGATAGTTATAGAAATACTGATAAATATTTATTAGAAGACGTGGAAACTCTTAAGAAGTTAGGTCTTTGACTCTCTTGAAAGTGATTGAGTATCACAATACTTTTAATATATATGGAAATTATTCCCAGTAAACAGTCTTTTTAATCAGATTGTAAATCTTTCACTATTTAACTTATGCAGCTTTGTATAAACTTATGTCTTCATTTTAAAAGACATATTTGAAGTAGATTAGATGTGGAAAGGATGCTGTAGTTTTGAAAATAAAACATGTATCACCATGTATAAAATTCAGTTATTACCGTGTTTGTGAATCTGCAACTAAAATCATGAACAGCAACCAAAAAAGATAAAATAAAATGGGATCATAGTTGACCCAGGAATCCAAAGGTAGAAAAAGTGATGTCTGTGGTATTTATTGCCACAAGTCTGGCACCAGAATGGGGCATGAAGAAACACTCAGTAAACATTTTTCCAGTGGTTGAAGTGTCAACCTGAGTCACAGCCAGCAAAGCAGCTCTTAGGAGAACCATCATGGTCCAGTTCAGGAAGACTCAGAGGAAGTCAGAAAATGGAACATGAGACAGATTAAAGTAAGAGGCATGGACAGAAACCAGGAATGTTGGTATGTGACAGAAAGGGAGATGGACTTTCCAGTTCTGAGAAATGTGGCAGATAACATCTACTTATGAAGTACAAAGAATATTTGAGATTTCATCATTCCTCCTGTTACCCTATAGTTTCGATGCATTTTTGAAAGCACATGGAAGTCCTAACTGCTTATCTTATTTTAGAAGTAATAAGCTCTAGTCATATTAGTTACATAGCAGGCTGAGAATGCAGAGTTTATTTTGCTGGCTTGACCTTGTATTTGGTGATTTAAAGTATTTACCATTTGTCAGAATTAAAGCTTTCAGTATTTTTTTAAGAGTTGTGGGTTGGTGATGTAAATGTCGGTCAACGAAGTAATTGTTGATTTTCCTTAATATGAAGCCTGTCAAACACATCAGAACAAAAGGGCAGAACTAAGAGCATTAAAGTATGCAAATGAACACGAACTTTCATATTCAGTCTGATTTTTCTGGACTCAGGAAGGTGCCAAATGTATCTGAAATTGTAGATTTTTCTGAAGCTGGTAACAAAATTATTGCAGAGATACAATTTTTTTAAATTCAATCTATGGCACATAAAAGCTAAATTCCAGATAACTACATACTGAAAAATCACTTTTTAAACCTACTTAGTAACTTTCAATGTCTTGATCTCTAAATATTTGGCAACAAATCTGGAAACTAAACAAACAATATCCCTCTTGAAAATAATATCCACCACAATTCACAACACTTAAAAGTAAAACTGAAATTCAGTGCTTGGAAATACCCAACTCTCAGCTCCTAATGGCACATAAGGGATTTAGGAACTCATCCAAACAAGAAAGCTCCCAACAGGAATGTATCTCAAAGGAGTATGCTGGCCTTGAACTCACTCTGAAGCCCAGGCCGGCCTTCAGCTTACAGTGATCCTCCTGCCTCAGCCTCACATATACTGGAATTACAGATGTGTGACATCTCACCCAGCTAGAAATAGTCCTAGAAATCAGTTTGGGGATGACACTGTGCAGAACAGATGAACCATAGGGCAAAAATCCATTGAATGGGCTACAGAAATTTGCAAAGAAAAAGGTGTATTCTGTTTTGAACACTTGTATATGTTTATCTTGAACTCTTACTTTTAAGATCATGTAATTTATTACTAGTGAGTCCAATGACTGGCAATTTTCAATAATTTGCTTGAGTGCAAACAATAATGTGATAGCAGGTGGACTTTCTTCAGCTATGAAGAGAAATACCAAAATGAAAGAGCTATGGCAACTCGGGGTGGAAATGAGAGGCCTCCAATCTGCCTATACCTTATTTTGCTTTATTTTGTTACTTTTCATCTACCACCTAAAATGCAGATTTATTCATCAGTTTAAAATATAGTAAGCTATTTGAATAATGTAATCATATTCCACCTTGCCAAAAGATTAAATTATGGAAATTCACTTCCAATCTGAAAATAGTTGATAATCTACTAGTAAAGAAGTTGACAAAATACTTTGACAGTTGCAGGGAGAGCTACCATTTCAGGTCATCAGCAAGGCAGGCTCAGTTTTAACAAGGACCTTAAAGAATTATAATAACTAAAACAGTAGCAACCACAGCCACCATCTCCATTACCACAAAAAGGAAAACAATTCTATGTTGCTATTACAAAAGTGGTCATTAGGACGTTTTGAGCCTGTTTTAAAGTTTCTCCACAATTAATAAATATTCATTGAATCAATTGGGTGTTTGAAGCTGACTGTTTTGCTGCTGAAGGAAAATAATTTATCTGCTTAGCTGGGTGGGCTAGCTGGAAATTGTGTGTATTTTGAAATGTGTGAATGGAAACAGTGGGGATCACTAGGTTGTTCTCTATGCAGAGGCATCTTTTAGCTCAACTACGGAGCTAACTTTCTGTGACCCACAAAAGCAAGAATCAGAGTCACAGTGTGTGCATGTGTGCGTGTGTGCGTGTGTGCGTGTGTGTGTGTGTCTGTGTGTGTGTTCTCAAAGGGGCACCTTGCTATTTCTTGACTTTCTAAATTATAGATCTTAGCAGACCAATATTAGTTTTAAGAAATGCTTACTAAAGTCTCACCCATTTATACAATAAATCTTCAGCTACCCAGAATCTAGCTCAGAATACCCAGCTTCCTCAGATGTGCAGATCCAGAGGAAATCTTGCACCACCCCTAGTCATCCTTCAAGGCAAAGAGAAACTCCTGAGCACCTGCAAGAGAGCTGTGGTCACCTTGAAGATGGGGTCGGTGGTGAGGAAGAGCAGGGAAGAGAGCCCTCACAGCCAGCCCTTGTCCAAAAATGGCACAAAGGCAAGAAGTACTGAAGCAAAAGGGACAAGGGAATGGAGTGACAGAAAAGCAGTGTGTTGTAGGTTAAATATATTCAGAATGCATGAGAGGACACAGGACAGAACAACTCAGCTCCAGAACAGGACCTGGGACTTTCTGTACCCAAACTGTAGCTCTTTAAATATTTTAACTTTAAAAGGAGGGAGGGGAAAGAGCAATTGCTTGCCAGTGTAATGAACCGGACTTGTTCCCACCCCTTGTGAGGGGTTAGAACGGGGAGGATGGGACCAGGAAGGGTAGGCATTCCTTCAATTTGAGAGAAGAGGGATGGAGCAAGAAAGATGACTTAGGAAGCTTCCCATCACAAAAGGCTTACGGCTTAACCTCCATACTTAAAGGGTTACTGCTCGTCTATATGTTATGCAAAGTAAACTATACAATAAAATCCTTTCTCTCTAGTTGAGACCTGCATTTCAGAATCTAATGTTTATTGACAAAGTTTTACGCAAATGGCCTCTAAGCAATTGATGCAACCTAAACTATATAGCGGTGGTGGCCTAGATGTTGCCACTGGGGCAAGCTCCTTACGGTAAACTGAGTCTTATTTTTATTTCTAGTGCAGCTTTTCTTATTCTAAGTATCATACACATCTCAGGTACTAGATAAATGCTTGCCAACGTGAAAGAGGTCATGGTGAACATGACACTCATGACAACCCAGGGCCAAATTTATAAAGAAGACACTATGTAGAAGTGGCTTTTGCGTTGAGGAGGCAATCTCTACTTTCTACTAAAAGTAATCACCCCAGACCAAGTACAGGCAGGACAAAATATTTTGCAACTCCACTAGCTACCAAGAGCCAAAAAATCAAAAAGAAACCATAAGTAAATGTTCCTATCATGTTCAACCTATTAACACTCTGTTGTTCCTTCTTTGAAATATAGTTAGCAGGGCTACAAAAAGCAAGAATAAATCACACACATGATGTCCTATTTATTAAGAGAAACACCTTCTGGGATCACCCCTGTCTTGGGTCACTCAGCATCATCCATCAAGGAATAAACTAAATCCCTTGTTTGTTTCCCTTTCTTGGCTTTTTCTGTCCTTATCCTTCACAAATCAATAAAGTCTTTTCTCTCAGTCTAAGCTAAATGCCAAGAACATGGGCAAGGAGACCAAAGGAAGCAATGAAAACATCAGATTGGCTTTAAGATGCTGAGCGTAAGACAAGCAATTGGAGCTGACAGCTGACACCTTATCAAGCGGAAAGCACGCTCTGATCATTTCCACAGCAATCCCAGAAGAGTAGCAGCCATAGCAGGCTTGTATTCCTGAGGAGGAGGCACACCAGCAGACACTTTTCAGGAGGAACTGACAGTGCTCATTTCTGATTTCTTGTGGCAAGACAGTGCCTTTTGATGTCCTGATTGAAGGCAGCTGTACCCCTGAACTAATCTAACACAATACATGCTTAAATGGCAAATTCCAATGAACATTTCCTTTTAATCTGGAGATTTGGTTCTATCTGACATAGATTTCTATTCCTTAGGGCAGGGTACACTCTGCGTATTATATATTGTGAAGTGAAGCTCCTGCTGGGGTACAATTACCTATAGTAAGTCGCACCTAACAATAGGTATATCATATGGGACTGAATGTGTGCTACTGCGAAGGATCTCACAGGCTGGACCAAATTCATATCAAGGTGGTAGGCAAGCAGGGCCAGGCAGAAGTCGCTGAGGGAATGTTGGTGGCTCTCAGTGCTTGTGCTGCCGGGAGAAACCTGCCTCTCCTTGGTGACAGTGTTGTCTAGAAAGGGCAGCTGGGAGTCTCTCTGTTCTAAAATTTCCCACTGGGCAGTTTTGGAACCCAAAGAAATGTTATGTGTGGAGGACCCTGGAGTTCTGCGCCATAGTCCACAAACTTTCATGTCTTCACTGACTTAATTTTACTGACCTTTGAATTAAAACCAATTTTTAGGATGCAAAATTAGGCAGTCTTGCAATATAAAATATAAAGAAAAATATTCAGAATCATGCATGTAAGTATTTTTAACAAAATAATCTTATGATTATTGATACATTTTACCCATTTCCCCTTTTTACTTTTTATCTTGAATTAATTTTCATATGGATAAATTATAAATGCAAAAATACATCATTTATCTTTTCCCTTAAATCACTTATCATTAATATTTCATATAATCATTAATCATATAATCATAACTCATATAATCATTACTCATATAATATATATATTTTTTTGTATAGATATTTTTTGAACATGGTGAGGGTGTCATATACATCACAGCCCTTTGCCCCAAACTTTACAGCATATTGCTTACAAATACAGATATTCCAGTACAGTTAGCAACTTTAATATATTTAACAGTGATAAAATAAATTAATGTAATCTATCTTTACATTTTAGTATTGATCCAATGTCTTTTATAGCTTTCTACTCTGTGCTATAGGATCCAGTCTGTGGTCAGATATGACACATAATTGTCATATCTTGTTAGCCTCTTTTAACATAGATATGTCATGGCCTTTCTTTGGATTTTCTTGCATTGACATTTTGGAAGTACAGAGTACCAACACCATTCCATTTGGTGGGTGGCAGTAATGGGACTTGAACTCAGAACCTTTGCATAGAGCCACCTTCTGAGCACCTTATTCATTGAGTGATTCTGAGACACACTATGCAAAGTCACTAAATTGCCCAGATTGGGCTCAAACTTGAAATTCCCCTGCCTCAGCCACCTAGAGTGTGAGGGTTACAGGAATATGGCACCCAGGCCCTGCTCCTCTCACTTTTTAAAAAATAAAGCATTCATTATTTGGTGTTCCTCTGATAGTCCCTTGTGACTACTTTCATGTTATGCACCCTCTGCTGGAATGCTGCAGAGGTGGGGTTGTGTTCTCTGTGTACTCTAAGATCTGATGGAGATACAACTATAAGTGAAAGACAGGCATCCTTCCCAAGTATAGAGACATATTATTTAGATACCCATGGAGATTTGAAGACTGCTATCTTTTTAAAATATGTATTGGACTTTTTGGTCCTTATCCTAGCTCCTACACCATCTAGTTTCAGCTGCCTCCTGCCTAGGCCCAGAGAACACCAGGGCTATTGCTGCCTTCCTGGGTCCAGCTTTGGGACTGAACATATAGGCCATTGACTATGTGCGGATAACCTCCACCACAAGATGCAAAGGATGAAATAGCCAAACAAGAGGACTTTATACTACATCTCACCTTGCCTATTTGGTAACTATAGTATACACCATGGGCTGGCATATGGGAAACCACGGTGGACAGGAGATACAGTACCTCTCCTCATTGAAATGTATATTTCCATAAAGGCACAAACAATTAGGCAAGAACTGTGATGTGTGTCACCACAGGGGTTAGGGCAAAGTTCTGAGGGAGATTATACAAGGGATTCTAACTCAGACAGTGGAGCCAGGCCGTTCCACACATTTAGGTGCAGCATATACAACTCTATAAGGAAAGTAGGCACATACACCCAGATTTCCTAAGTTACCACTGCATTCCCAATGTCTGCTACATAGCTCACATTCAAGAAGTATCTTGCAAACAGTGAGTTGCTACATACCCAAGGGATATTTTTGTCAAGGGTAAAAAAGGATAACCATGACAAAATTCTTTATATTTAGTGTAAAGGTTGACTTTCTGTGCTATTAACTTTATATATATATATATATATATATATATTTTTTTTTTTTTTTTTTTTTTTTTTTGCGGTACTGGGGATCGAACTCAGGACCCTGCGCTTACTAGGCAAGCACTTATTCCACTGAGCTATATCCCCAGCCCTAACTTTATATTCATATATGCTGAAAAGAAGGATAGAGTATCTTAGAGGCTGCTGGTGTTAACATATTTTTGCTAATACATTCAATAGATAAGTTGTAAAGCATATTATTTATACCTAGGAGAACTGCATTCTCTCACCCATTTAAGTTTTTCCAATTAACTTAAAGACAGGTTTACTTGGCTTGACTTCACTCTTTTTTTTTTTTTTTTTTAATTTTTTTTTTATTTTTTTTTATTTTTTTTTTTTATTTTTTTGCGGTACTGGGGATCGAACTCAGGACCCTGCGCTTGCTAGGCAAGCGCTTATTCCACTGAGCTATATCCCCAGCCCCTTGACTTCACTCTTATGGTCAAAATTTAGCAGCCTGGATACTGATTAATTAGTAATGAATCATTTAGCTTATAAGAGCATAAACAACATGATGGCAAATTTAAAGGATGAAAACTAGATTAGAGGGTAACGAAGCATTCAGGTGCTGTTCTTCCTAAAATAATGTCACTGCCAGCCTAGAACTAATAGAAGCAGCAAGACAAAAATGAAGGCAAGTGTTTCTTCCTTCCCCTTACCTCTCTTTTATCCAGATTCTAACCCTTATCCTGTCCTAATTCACGGCTCCCTTCACCTCTGCTCGGTACCCTCTCGCTCAGAGACCACTGCCATTCCGCTAGACTGCGATGGGTGTGACCTGGGAAATGGCAACATAACGAGTAGGATAAAGGTGCAGTGGATTTTTGTTTCAATAGGATTCAGGTATGGTTATGTGTTCGATTTAGAATGACCCCCCAAACTCTCCTGTGCTGAGAGGTAAGGCTTCCGGAAGGTGACTGGATCACTGGGGCACTGTACTCACCCATGGGTTAATGTACAGTTGAGTTCAGAACTAAGTGTGTTGTTAGCAGGCAGGGCCTGGTTATAGGTGGGTCACTGGAGCTTGGTCTGGAAGAGTGTATCTCCTCCTTGACTTTACCCCTTGTCCTCTGCTTTCTGGCCACCATAAGCTAAGAAGCTTTCCTCCACCAAATGCTTCCACCATGTCCTTTCTGCCTGAGAGCCAGCAGACCATGGATGAAAACCATGAGCCAGAATAAACCTCTCCTTGAAGTGGTGGGTGTTAGGTATTGTGTTCCAGAAATAAGAACAATAACTATAACAGGTGTCTATTTGCATGAAAACTTTAACTCGTTATTTCCTGTCTACCATGACCATATGGAAAGCTATGGACATTGTGCAATGTAAGTTTCCCAGTGTAACATGAGTGCATGAGTTTTGAAGTCAGATACCTGTACTCAGTTCCAAGCACTCCTGCCTCGTGCTTTAGATGTATGTGATTCTTCCATTGTAAAATGGGGTCTGTAAAGTCCTGCCTACTCCACAGCACCACTGTGAAGATTAAATGAGTTCATCTATGTAAAGCACTTAGCATGACAACTCAATGACTCTGTAAGCCCATGGAAGCATCATAATTCCCAGATTTGGAATTGCCAGGGGCTCAGACTTGATGGAATATTATCCCTGACACAACATGCCACCCAGGTGAGCTATTTTTGTTAACCAAGAAATTAATTTTACTAACCAAGAAGATTGTGCTGCTTTCTCATGTTGTATTCAGGACCCGGACAGTCTGTTAATATACTTCAGACAATCACGGACAATCAGTTAATATACACTGATTAAAAACCAAGAAATGCAGCTTACTGAGCAAGTATTTTTCAGAGGTCACCATGGTCAAATTTCTTTACTAAATTCTGTGGTGTACTTCAATGATACTTAACTTGACTTCAAAGAACTTAAGTCTGGCAAATGGGGATCTGACTAGCACCACCAGCAGAGCAAATCATGTAACGGGCACAGACAGTCAAGACTCCCAGTTAGATAGGTGTGTTACTTAAACATTTCAATTTTCCAAAGGATGAAAGTGGCCATATTGTGTTACCATGTTTGTGAGAACAGCAAGTATTTTCTCCTTAAGGTCATGTCTGATGCAGGAGCTAGAGGGTGGGTACTAGGCTGGCTACTTGATTGGTTCATTCCTTAGACCATCTACTGGTTGAGTTGGTTTTTACATTAGGCATTTCATATTCTTTAATCAGAAAAACTGATGAAATGATTTATATTAGTAAATTTTTAAAGATAATTTCCTGAAGAAAAATAATTTCTCATATTAATGATTTTTATCATGAGAGTTATAGAACTTATTTCATTGAAAACTATTAAATTAATTAAGATAAGCTTTTGCTATATCCATCAATACATTTTTACTTACTTTTGGGGTGATGAATACCTTAAATCTGTAAGTTACCTGCTCTGAAAAGAAATAGGTCAATTTGCAGGATCTTGTTTGATCAGAATTTAAACTGTTCCCAAGGTAACCAGTAATATCTCTAGAAAGCTTAGCTAAGCTTATGATTCTCTTCATTCTGAATTCTCAGCTATTTCCATTTCCTTATGGAAACCTTGAACTTCACATTCATGCATTTCTGTGCACACATGCGTACACACGTACACACGCACACACATACACACATACACATATACACACACACTCTCTTTCCCCCTCCTCCTGATTCTTTACTTTCCATCAAGGGCAAAAGATAAAAGATACAACAAAACTAAATACATACATACTGATCTTTATACTGTTTAATGCATCTGTTTCTTTACCTTTTCTATCTTTATATGCAATGTTGGGGACAACCAAAAGCTATGTTATTTATACAAGGAAGCATATTAAATTTATATGAATTTCCAGACAATTGAATTTCAGTTTACAACCTTTATTCTTGTTTGTTTTGCTCTTCTCTACCATAGATATTGAAAACCATGAAAATGTTAACAATGTTTAGTAAATTCACACTACATATTTTTGCTTAATTCTCTGTTCAGCCCTGTTCAACAGCCATATAACATATACGATGTTTGATTCACTAATAGTTACGTATAAAAAAAGAAATAGGTAAAAATGTGCTTTATTCAACTCGGTTCATCTAAAATATTATTGCAACATGCAATCAATATTAATCAGATATTTTACATTCCTTTTGTACGACACGTTCAAAATCTGGTGTGCACTTTGTATCTATAGCACGTATCAACTGGAAGCCATAGTGCATGTTACCAAAAGCCTGTGTAACTGCAGGTGGCCACGTTCAAAAATGGAGATCTGGAAAATGGTTCTTACTTCCTTCAAACTGTTAATATCATTTTTTTACTGGGATGTTTAAAATGTAAGGCACAATTTTGCCAGCACTTCTTTCCTGCCATCCTGAAATTTAGTTTATCAACAACTTGTTGACTTCTTGAATAGAATTTTTTCACATTTCATAGGAATTTATTCATCGTTTTGAAGAATTTTTCCTACCAATAACCAGCCATCCAAAGAAACTATAATTTAAATACTTTTTATTTATAATAGTAAGATATAATTTTCATAGAGACATAAAATGAATGCATACTAAAAATTATTTGTGGAAAACTGTGACTTTCACACAGATATAAAATGAATATATGGTAAAAATGGATTTATATAATATGAGAAAACCAGGACGCTATTAAACTAAAAGAAAAGTCAAAATGGTAAATTTATATGGACTAGAGTAATATAGACGTGAATTGCATATGATGACAAAATTGCTTTTTCTTCGAAAGAATTCAATTAAATTACAAGGTAGGATAGGACTGACATAGCCATCAATTACCTAGAATTGATACAAAGTGTTGCAAAATAGCTCAGAAACAGTGAATGGTGCTAGAATTCCTTAACCTAAGGTTACTATAAGTGGTGCCTGAATTTCCAATGAAGCAGAAAGTTTTTTGTACATGGCCTGATAATAATCAATTTTTTTATTATTATTTTAAAAGTAAAAGAACGAAGACATATTAACAGACACAAAGTAGCATAAGAATAATACAATCAAAACTGATCTACAGACAAAGTGACAGGGAATCAACAATGGTTGTTGCTTTACAAATTGATAACCTCGAAGTGTATATTCAGGAACAAAGATACAAACATGCAAAATTGATCAATCAATTAATCATCAACTATTCCTTACTATGAAGTGACCTAGTTCAGTAGTACAACTATGTAAGATATGCTGTACATACATACTTACTTTCTTACATATTTTTTTCCCGTCTTCCCTTTCCCTTTCTTTCCCTTCCTTTAAAGTGTGATAGAAAAAGAACTTCATCAACAACAGAAAAAAGAAAAAAGAACCAAAAAGCATTAACAAAGAGACACAAAGTAGTACAATAACAGTATGATCAGAATTGAATTATAGACAAAGCCACAGAAAACCAACAATAGTTCTTGCATTGCATATTGATATCTTCAAAGTGTGTGCTCAGGATAACACATACAGACATACAAGATTGATCGAATAACCCGTCATCAACTATTCCTTAGCATTAAGTGACATAATACAATAGTAGAACCATGTTAGCCCTCCTGCACATATGTATATACATATATACATATATACATTTTTGCCTCTTTCTTTTCTCCTTTCCCTCGTCCCATCTGTTCTTTGCTTTTGAACAGATTTCCTTCATGTCTCTTAGTTTATATTCCCACCCTCAGGTTCTTACACCAGTGACACAATACGTTGCCTGCTCATGTACCGCTGATTTATTTCACTTACGAGTATGGTTTCCAGTTTTGACCATTTGCCTACAAAGTCCCCAAAACTCTCTTTCTTTATAGCTGAATAATATTCCATTATATAAAAATGCCACAGTTTTTTAATCCAGTCTTCTGTGGATGGACACTTCGGTTGCTTCCACATTTTAGCTATTACAAATTGCGCTGCTATAAACATGGGTGCACATATATCCGAGTGATATGATGTTTTCAGATCTTCTGGGAATATACCCAGAAGGGGAATAGTTGGTTTGAATGGAACCTCTAGACCTAGTTTGCTGAGAAATCTCCAAACTGCTATCCACAGTGGTTGTACCAGTCTGCATTCCCACCAGCAGTGTAATAGAGTCCCTATTTCTCCACAGCCTCTCCAGCATTCATTATTGGATGATTTTTTCATACTGGCCAGTCTTGCTGAGGTGAGATGAAATCTCAGTGTTGTTTTTATTTGCATTTCTCGAATGACTAAGGATGTGGAACATTTTCTCATATATTTATTTGCCATTTGTATTTCTTTATCTGAGAAGTGTGTATTCATCTCAGATGCCCATTTCTGGATTGGGTCTTTGAATTTGGACAGGTACATGTTTTTTAATTCTTTGTATGTTCTAGATAGAAGAC
>PVLD010032941.1:0-14140 GCA_004027595.1 Dinomys branickii
CTGCGCGCCTTCCTCCTCTGCGCGCCTTCCTCCTCTGCGCGCCTTCCTCCTCTACACCCGCACCCTCTGCACGCCTTCCTCCTCTGCGCGCCTTCCTCCTCTGCGCGCCTTCCTCCTCTGCGCGCCTTCCTCCTCTGCGCGCCTTCCTCCTCTGCGCGCCTTCCTCCTCTGCGCGCCTTCCTCCTCTGCGCGCCTTCCTCTTGCACAGGTTTAGGATGGATACAAATAAGCACCCCAGCTCCCTTCTGAGTCACATAGTTAACTTCTAAACTTCCCAAATTAACATAATAAACAGTATCGCAGAAGGGTAAGGGCACGTCCTTTGTACCCCAAGATGCACAACTGCTGAGTCACTCAGCCAAACCTCTAGACTCCCCAAGTTGACACAATGTATCAACCACAACACCCTAGAAAGTTTGAGAGCAATGTTTATCAGAAAGGTCTGACCCTAACTTTGAGGTAATTTTACCATTTTCTGGGCAGTGTAGTGATGAGGAGTGAGGAGTCACTGAAAACCGGGAAACGTACATTTGTGATACATTTGTCTCTGTCTCTGACTACTATCTATATGGACATACATGGCAAAGTCATCTCACTGAGGATGCAGGTCAGTTTCAAGGTCTCTGGGCTCAACCCTCCAGGAGCACAGCACTCTGAGTGGCACTCAGCTCAGCTCACACCCATGGCAGAGCACTGCACATCTGGATTTACATCTAGCCACAGCAGACATGATGCAAATTCCCTACCCACTCCCTCCTCCTGATCCCTCAGGGCACACACATGCCTCTTCCAATGTCAGCCAGTGACCCTGGGTGTACATATGCACCTCAGCCTGGTGCTGAGAAAAGCAGGAAACCCCCACCCTGAAGACAAGGAGCCAATAGAGCAGTTAGAAACCTGCAACGGTCTGTTGTAGCCATAACAACAAATCACTAACTAGATTACCAAAAATGGCCATCCCAAATACCCAGAAAAGAAGCAGGTGAGTCAATTGCCTGAAAAAACATCTATCCTCATCTCCAGTGGACTAGATAAGATGCTTAGGTCTGAAGAATGAAAAAGAAAAAAGCAGTGTGAGGATGCCAGAAGGAGGATGAAAGCAATCACCAAAATCAGACTCGAATTCGACTGTTGTTGAAACTCTCTGAAAAGTACTTTAACACAGATCTGATTGAAATTTTAAGGGCTCTACTAGAAAAGTGGACAACACGAAAAATCAGATAAGTAATTGCAGCAGTTGGGGATGAGTAATCCCCAAGTCTGCAATAGCTGTAAATAGAATCCTGGGAAGACAAGGGAGGGACATGAAGCATTTTTTCTTTTTGGCAGTACGAGGGGCTGGACCCAGGGCCCTGTGCGTGTTACACAGATGCTCTACCACTGAGCTCCACCCTGTGGGAGTAACCAGAGCAAATGTCTCCCAAGGAAGAGCAAATCAGCCTCACTGTCTTGGACCCAGCCAGGGGCAGTGCAGGACTATTGAGTCAGAGCTGGGTGAGGCTCACTCTGAGGAGCAGTGGAGAGGACCCCAGGTGAGCACCCAGACCATGCAGTTGCTCTCCCTCTCGTGTGAGGAAGTAAGGGTCATTTTACACGTTGTCAATCAATCCTAGTAAACTCAAAAGATTAGGTTTGTTTATGTGCAGCTGCTAAGCAATCCAATCCCAACACAAGAAAAATAAAATACTGCTGCTCAATAAATTTGGGGGTCTGCCTATATTTTGCAAATAGCACTCATCATCATCAGCTCTCTTTCATTTGCCCTTTATTGCAAAACACATTTACATCTTGTCAAGGGATACAAAATTTCTGCCCCTTCCTCCCTTTTTTTTGGAGACAGGGTCCCCTTATGCAGTTCAGGTTGGGTGTGGACTCACTGTGTAGCCCAGGCTGGCCTCAAAATCATAGAGATACTCCTGCTTCAGCCTCCTGAATGCACAGGTGTGTACCGCTGTGCCCAGTTCCCAGTTTCCTTTTTAACATGTGCATATTTTCAAACTAGAATAGCAATGACATTTAGGGTAAGTCTAAGGAGAACAAAGGGACATTAGTGTTAGCTCAGTATATCAAGTATGTTTTGAGGAAGACATACCAAAGGTGACTGCTGCATCATGCTACTTGTAACTGACCTCTTACACAATGGATTTAGGGTTTCACGCCTGTGTGCATCAGAAATCATATCTAGATCAAAGTAGGTACTCGACACACACATTTATGCTGATCACTATTTGTCCCCACAAAGGAGCAAAAGCGTAACTGACGGAATGACGGAGCCAATCATTAGTAATAAAGGTTGTGAAATGTGGTGTGTTTATTTTTATTATCACTATGCTTTAACAAACAAAACTTTGGAAGTTTGACTGAGGTATGCGAAAGGGAGGAAACTTGCTGAACCAGAAGTAACATAGTATATCACACAAGAATATTTCAAAGATAAGCCAGGATCTTCTTCCCAAAGTTTCAGGAAGGTAAAATATATTGAAGTATCAGTAAGATTTTTCAATGAAAAGGATAAAATCAAAGTTGTGTTCTATATGGAAGATTTCATTCTTGTTGCAGAAAGATACCTGTATAGAAAAAAGCATTATGATCAAAAGTTAAAGACAAACAAGGTAGCATGTTACGTAGGTTGTCGCCGACACAGAAGGAAGGGAGGAACACGGGGCAGAATGAAGATGTTAAATACAAGAACCAGGGTAGAAAGGAGAAGCTGAGAACACTGCACTGACAGAGAAAATGGGCAGAGAAGCTGGCGACGGTGGAGGCCGCAGGGTGCAGAGGAAAAGGGAAGCAGGTCAGCTCAGCACAGAAATGAGAAAGACGCTCTGAGTAGCACTTAAGTAGAATCAGGCAACAGAAACCTGGCAGGAAAATAATTTCCCGTGCGATATCAAAGTGGGGAAAGTAATCCTAAAAGGAGTTGATGTCAGCTCTGAGAGTCTTCCATACAGGGCACTCTGTAAGCACTGTGAGGTCTCCAGGCCAGGGCAAGGGGTGTGAGAGGCCAGGGAGAGGAAGGAAAGATGCCCGGGAGAACAAAAGAGGGAGAAATCTCCACCCCCAAAAGGACAGATAAAAAGACCTGGGAATCGTACCATCACCAAAGCCTTTCAAGGAAAATAACAAGGCATCCCTACAAAACTTTGGTGAAAAGAATCAAATTCAAATTAAGGACAGAAAAGAAACTTCCTTTTTTTTTTTTGTTTTTTTTTTGTGGTACTGGGGATCAAACTCAGGACCCTGCGCTTGCTAGGCAGGCGCTTATTCCACTGAGCTATATCCCCAGCTAGAAAAGAAACTTTCTAAAGCCTGGCATGAATGAGGTCTGTTAGAATCTGAACAATTCTATTGAACGCACAGCTAAAGGAAGCACCCAGAGCAGTCACAAGGCGTCCAACTCAAGCAAGGCTGTCGTCTCATTGAGGAGAACAGGGAACCCATAACATAAACCCGCAAATGGCCTGAGGCCTACGAGGGGCCCAGCAGCTTCAGTGTGAAACTGAGCTTCTCCAAGTGGTCTGTCCCCTGGGCAGCAGCCCCCAGCAGTCCCTGTTCCTCGCCAGGCTCACAGTGATTCTCCACTTCAGGCTTGTATGTTTTCACTCAGCGTGAGCACAATTAAACAAACACTGAAGACAGATTTTCAAACCACTTTTGGCTCCAGGTGACTGATGGAGTCATCAGTGTCCCTTTCTCACAGAGGAAATCTTCATAAATACTGTGAGATAAAGGGAGAGCCGTGTCTCTTTTGAACAAAAGGAATGTGTAGATTTCTAAAGATTTGAGGGTCTCTCATGCAAATGACAGATGGATGAGCGGAAGATCTCAGACACAAGGCAGAGAAAGGTGAGAGAACCGCAGAGGGCAGGTCATGGGCAGGCTAAGCCTGCGGCTGGCAGTGAATCTGCAGGTTCCTTGGCATCAGGGCAAAGAGGGGTCACTGCTGCCTCTCAGGCCTGAAGTGGCAACTTTGAGTCACAGTGTATAAGTCTGCACTTTGTGGCTTTGTGGTGGCATCTGTCCAGTATCACATAAGTAAATAGAGCAAGGCTTGCAAAAGTAAGGCTATGTTTAAGTCATTTTAGAAAATAAGCACTTACTTATTAGGAACAAGAGGCAGGTGAGGCACACTCTCCTCAGTAGAAGACCAGGCCAGGGAAGGCCCCGCAGCTCTCCCCCAGAGTTCTCCACCACAGTCATCCCAGGAGTTCCCAGGCACCCCAGCCCAATTACTTGCCTCACCACACCCAAGGATTTTATGGCTGTCCTCACACTCAGGGCTGTGTTTCATCACAGGGAAGGACACCATCAGCTCAGCAAAGGGAAGCGTGTCCAAGCCGAAGCCCATAGGTACTTTGCTGCCAAGGCTTCTGGTGGTCTAGTGGACATCCTAAGTTTTCCTAGAGCCACAGGAGACTATGTATGCACTGGAAGTGTGGGCATCTGCAGAGTCCACATCAGGGTTCACCAGGAATCAGGTCTGGATGCTTCAGAGCCCAAGGGACAGTATGCTTTCCCCTGGAAACACAGTAACAGCAGGAACTCTAAGCTGAGCAGCCAGCACAGACCAGTTGAAGACTGAAGGCTTGCGGGGCACTGTCAAGAGGGTCAGAGGGGAGAAGCCAGGAGCAGTGCCCAGGAGCTGTCCAAGCCTCGGTGCTGAAAGTGGTCTTTCTTTTCAGTGGTCAGTTTTGTGCAGCCAGAGCTACAGGCTACCCCACCTCACACACAGACACACACACACACACACACACACACACACACACACACACACCCTACCGGTGAAAGTGGAGCTGAAGCACCGAGGAAGGATCAGCCCCATTCCTGGGGGAATTAATCACATCCCAAGCACGAACACAACATCCAGGACTCAATTATAAACTGTGGCAACTGGAACAAGAAACAGCATCTAAAGCAAGTAGTGTAGGGCTTTAAGGGGTCTAAGACAAACAAGACTGTCCTCATTCAGCCTCGCAGATAGGATGAAGAACAGAAAGACAAGAGGCAAATGCAAGTCTGGATGGAGGAGACAGAGAGACAGACAGAGAGACTCAGAGAGATCCCAAGAAAGCATCAGAGCAAAACCACTAACCATGATAGCCAAGTAAAGTGGAAGAACCCCAGGATGCAAAGGCACTGAGAACTATGTTTGCTTAAAAGTAAAACTAAGACACAAACAACTGTGAGTATTATACTTACAGTTAAAGAGATAATTGGTGTCTAATTCAACAAAACATGTAAGTGTGGTGAACTGAGATTCATAAATTGAGAAGGTCCTTTGATATTTTGTTTACATACCACATGGTCGTTCACCCGCTTCTCCCTTAATTTTCATGGAATAAGCTACCTTACTGTAGCTTTTAGAAGAGTGTACCTTACAATAATGATAAATTTAATTTTTTCCTTTATTTTTCTTCATTTCACAATTTACCTCAAATTAAATTTAATTCTAGAGATACCTCATGTACAACATGAATTTATGTTTTTGTTTTTTAAATACTGCTATTATATCAGCTTCATATTACACACAGTGCATACCTGAGGCCGTCATACTTGTTTGCTTTTGCTTCTGGTTCAGGGAACTGCAGCCCATAGTCAGAGGGCCCATCAGTCTGAGCCACTGGTTGGGCCATGTGTTACGGTAAGAGATGTCAGAGCAAGCTGCTTGCATGAAGACCCTGAAGAGGCAGGACCCACAACCCCTCTCAGGGGCAAACCCCACTGTTGTTGAAGGTCCACAGCACCTCTCAGTGGGGTCACTCTGGGGTCAAGACTTTCACACACAGGCCTGTGGGGGACACTATGGTGCCACATTCAAACCACAGCCACTATCCGCCCACTATCCATAGCCCCATCTCCCTACCAGTGGACCTAGAAGATGGAGATGTCTTTCAAAGGTGGAATTTCGGGTAAATCTTTGCTCCCATCTTGTGTTTTCCTAAAATGCTTGCATATTTTCCTAATGCTGATGTTGACTTTTTTCATGGACAGTGATTGGGATTCAAAGGGAATGTTCTGGTGCAAGCATGGGAGGGAGACCCACCCAGCACACTGCTTCTGCCAGCATCTGCAATGCCAATCCACCGTTTTCCTCCAGTCTCACTCAGGCCAGTAATTCCTCAGCCAGCAGCATTCCCAGAACATCACTGCTTGTGGGCAGGATTCCTGAGTCACAAAATGCTACTTTGGCATAATCATGTGCATATCAGGTTCCTTGTGCCTTTTTAATGACAAGTGTGTCCAAAGATAATTTCATTTATCACAGGCAGGAATTCAGTGTTGTAGGTGAGTAGTGGTGCTTGGTGACATTCTTAGGAATGCAGGATGTGCCACTGTTTCTGTCCCTCCTCTCGAACGACGTAGGAGCAGTAGAGTGACAGCTTAGATGCAAGTTTTAGATGCTTTTTTAATCCTATGTGTGTTGGACACATAATGGAAAATAAAGTATTCTAAGTGGAATAGCTTTATCATTTCTAGTGCTTCCCCAACTATAGACATAGGACTCCCTAACTGGAAAGCTGTGAAATGAGAATTCCCTACACCTGGTTATTAGTGGGGGGTGCTCATCTGTCCTCACCTGAGAACCCGGTGCTCAACAGATGGCATACACTTTTTGACCAACTAGAAGTTATAAAAGTAATAATTAAGTATATTAGTTCCTGGTTAGCCACTGTACCTAGAAGAATGGCCACATTTTAAAAAATACCTATTCAAAAGTCTGAATATCATTTTTCTTAACCATACCCTATTTAATCAAGAGAGTTACAAGGTTTAGGTGACATCCAATAAACTGCAAGCATTTAAGTCCACCAGGGACACCTGGAGGTTGGTATTATTGGCAGGTCTTACGTAACTTCTTTAATTTTACTACTCAACTATCAAACATTTTAAGGAGGCAATGCATTCTGTGTAGAATCAGGCAGAGCCCCAGTCTCCCAGACATGGAAGACTTAACCCAGTTATTTTGAACTACGCCTTAGTCTACTTTTCGCCCCCTGACTCTATCATATACATGGCTGTCTCCAACACAAAACGAAGCTCACCCTTTCATAAGACCTCAGGGAGGGAGAGTTTCTGCCCTTGTACCTGTGCAGAAAGATACTATTAAGATCACTTTTTAGGCCTGGAATATAGGTGAGTCACCCTCTGCCATAGCATCTGAATAACTATAACGTGGGAAAACCCTTGAAAAGCAAACAACTTAACAAATAACTACACATTAAGCTAAAAAAATGTACTCCTACATTATTCATTTTGATCTTTTTCCTGAAAAGGTGAACTTTTAAGGTATGTTTTCACTATTTAACATCAGTGGACACTTTCCGAGCTGTGCACAACATGTTTTTAGGTGCCATTGTTTTCTCTGTTTAGTAATTTTATAGTAGAAAACCTTGCCACCAAATACCATACAGCTTGTTCACAACTAAATATAACTTAACCTAACAGGATGCCCCTTGTTTCATAACCTTTATTGTAAAAATTTCCCACACTGATGGGGTCTCTCTGCTCACGTGGCTTTGAAGCAGGAGGCGAATGGAAACCCCAAGACCTCTCCCAGACTCAGAGTTTAGGCGCAGAGAGCCAGTTCGCTCTGGCAGCGTCTCAGCAGGGAGCCGGAGTCTCCTTGAGAGTCCTGAGCAGAGCTGCGTCTCTACTTTTATATTGTTTCTCCTCTGTGAGGTGACTTTTCCTTGGGAATCAGTGCTAAGCAAGGTTACAGAAGCAGAGCGGCAGCTCTGGGGTGAGCAGTGATCGAGGGGAGCAGGGAGGTCTGACAGAACTTTCCAAGTCTGTTCTGCTCCATTGAGCTTAGGTTATATATGCCCCCGTGAAGAGCTAGGGTCATAACTATCCACTTCCTCAGGGAGCTTGCTGGACAGTTAACCCTCAGTGGCACAGTTCCTCCCCAGGAGGGGATTCCTCTCTCGGTTTTGTACCTTAATTAAAAAGGACTGTACAGGAGGCAGCATGGCAGGGATCCTTTTTCCTCCCCAGCTGGCTTCCTGTTGCCTACTCTGCATAGTTGCGGACCAGGGAAGGAGGGACGCTGCCACCATTTCCACGGTCACTTCATTGTTTGGCCTTTGAGAACAGATTTGCCAGCCCAGGGCTACAGCAGGAATGTTTCTGGGGACTGCTGCATGGGATCATAGCACAGTTCAGTCTTAGCACACAGAGTTTGGCCTCAGCCTTCAAGTCCACCCACCCTGGAAGCAGGCTGCGGCCTCACAGAATAGTGTGAAGTGTCTATATTCACGTGATTAGTAAATAAGATATTGAGAGCCCTTTGTACTGCACTTTTACTCAATGATTCCCAATGTGCCTTTCTTTTTCTTAAAAAAAGTTTAGACTTGATCAACACATACATAATATGACTGAAAGTATATTTGATTACATATTAGCATGAAATTGAGTTTTAGGACCTGTCCCAAAGATGACTGAGCAAATTAATTCTGATACTGTACGTAACACCTGTGATGTAGCATCTCAGAGAACATAAAAAGAAACATGCAAAACCCCAACCTAACACCCATTCAATAATACTTCCAATTTCCTTGACATTTGGAGAAGAGCCCAATGGCTCTGTGCTCCAGAAGCTCCAGCAGGCTGGGTGGCTACAGTGCTGGGTGATGGTACCGAGAGTCTCAGTCCCTCTGGGGTCTTCAGGAAGCTGCTGCCCAGCCTCATGCCACAGCAATGTGTCAGCTGTCACCACCAGCCAGCCAGAAGACAGCCTGTGCCCAAAGGGCAGCCTCCAGGGCACATTACCGGGCTCCTCACAGTTCCACAGGGAGGCCACTCACCTGGAAATTCCCTCTGCTCTAACACAGTCCAGGCACAAGAAAATGTGTGTGGCATTTCACTGTGCATCTCTCTAGCACATGGTGCAGGGGGCCAGCGGCAACCTGAGGGAGCACTAGTGTGGCTGCTAAGGGATGAGGTCTTAAAAGTAAATATGTAATTTATAGGACTACCTAGAGTTTCTGATTTTGACTTTTAAACCTCAGAATACAGATGCGTTCCCCTTGTCCCAACCACTTGCACTTTGCTGCTCAGGAGTAGGAGGTAGGATTACAGGAAACGGCTGCTGTGGGACAAGCTGCTGGGTGAGCTTGGGACGGAGACTGCTGAACATGGATGCCTCCGGCCAGGGCTGCCAGCCCGCCTCAGTCCCCTCCACACCACACCTGAAGGGAGCAGAGCCCAGAGTCAGAAACCAGGTCTATCCCTACAGGAGCCTGAACTGCAGCTGACCTACTGGTCTGGCAATTTAAATTTCAAATAGCCCAAGTGTCAGGCAGCTACATACCTTCATGCACATGAGGGCTCCAGTGGGGTCTTTCCGTATCTTTGGAGTTTATTGTCTTCATTGATTGTCCTAATATTAGTAAAAATTTAAAAGGAAGAAAGCGAACTCTTACTACATGTTCTATTTGCTCATTGTTGTTCAAATCACAAATGAGAAAGATAAAATCCAAGCAAGAAATTGCGATGAGCTCGTTGTGCTCCAACTTCTAAGCCCCTATTTGCCAAATGAACGCGCACAGCGCAGTGAGCTACTCTGCGGTTCCAGTTTCTATTATTCACAAAATACATTTATTTGCAAATTTTTTCTCTGAGAAATTGCAGTAAAGGATGTGACCATATAAGAGCAGAAGGGAGGTAGGACCAACAGAGGACACTTTCCTTTGCCTATGGAAAGGGAGTCCAAAAAGAACAGAATTCTCCCTCATGTCAGATGTATGTATTTCCTTGGTCAGTAGTAGTAGACATTTTTTCAACCAAAACATTAAAAATAAATTTTCCTGGCTGGAAATACTGTTTGAATCTCCCCGTAGGTAGTAGGCGCTTGGCTTGCTTCCATGTATCACTCATTTCAGGCAGGTATCAGCATAAAATGGGAAATGTGACCAATGACCGATTATTTTATCAAGCTTCATATTTCACCATAGGTTTATACACTGAACTTGAACATTTCCCTATTAATTCATGTATGTAAATTCTGAGTCAAACTGATGGAGCACCGTTAATGTAGCAGCTGAGCCTAGTGTTTGCAAAGCACTGAGGAGGTGGGGAAAGTCTTTGATGATGGATGACACACATCTCTTTGAAGTTAGTGCTCCTCGCCGGTCCCTGAGTGTGCTGATGGGATAAACTGTCTATGTCTGGTGTACTGGTCTCTTAAAGAATGAAGGAAAATGGTGGTGAACTCTGGAAATATTTTTTGGAAAGTTATATGCTCACTTTCTAACAAACCAACAGCCCTCTATCATTCCGTAATGTATTGGCAGCTTATATAATGAATAGATAAGGTAATTTGCATTAGTGCATCAGGTACATCTAAATGTGTGCTAGGACACTTCAATTTGTTTGAAAACATTTCCCATGCAAGTCACCATCTCATCCTAATGGTACTTCCTTCTCTGGTGGGAGGGTGAGGGCATTTTGGAAGTAGAATAGGCTCTGTCTACATGAATGTGCCACCTTGTATTTACATAGAATTATTCCTCTGCTTCTCTGATAGTTTATTTTACTGTTCATTTAATTCAGAAATTATGAAGAGTCAAAATCTTGTACCTTTGGGTATTCATCAATGGTGATTTGTAAAACTACTGTTCAATAATAATAATACAAAAACAACAATGAAAGAGAACCTCATAGGAAGAGAATTTTGTCATGGAAAAAAGCACAGAGCTCGTTTCCTTTGGACATTTCATTCATCTGCATTTCATCTCTGCTCAGGCATCTGGGTTGAGATTCTCCACTCTTTGGGACCTGTGATCCCATCAGATGCTGCTGCCAGCTTGTGTGCAGCAGGAAGAAGAGTCCTGGTGTGTCGGTGCTTCCTTACTGTTACCAGGTTTTGGGATCTGAGTCTCCTTCAGAGGTGACTTCTAGGTCCTCTCCGTCCTGAGCAAATTGGTCAAGACAAGCACAAACAGTAGTGACACCTTCCTAAAGATAGGAAAAGAAATAGTCTCTGTGGAGCAAATTTGGGCCAAGGAAATGTAGGGAAAGAAGGCCACTGTCATGCAGAGGCACATGAGCCATCCCTTAATGTGACTGTCTCTTCTTGTATCACCTACTCCTCAAGCTGATGTCAGGTCCAGGCATCCTGCTGAAAACTTGGAATTCTGATGAGAGGTCAATGTGCTGGGCTTGGGACTAATCTCCCATCTCGTCACCAATGAGCTGGAAGATGCCTGCCAGGAAGACCTGAGGGAGGAGCTCCCCCAGTCACGGGCCTCAAAGCTGGCTCCTTGGGGACCTCATCCTCTCTTGCTGGAGACTGAAAGCATGATTGGTCTTGTATGGCAATGCCAGGTATCCCAAATCATGCAGCTTGTGGTTTTCTCAATTGCTGATTGCGATTAAAGGGTAATTATTGAAGCAATGGGATGGGAGGTGAGACACTGGTTCAGGTGCCAGATGCTGTGCTTAAATAAACATCCTGTGTCCTAGGAACCTTTACTGCCAAAGAGCATCCATAGTAAAGAACCCAAAGTAGTCACATACAAGATCCCAACCCTGCCCCTTTCCCTGGAAAACCTCAGATCTCAATGCCTGTGCTGGCCTGAGTCCCAGTCAGTATCAGTGAAATGTATCATGGAGTCTTCAAATGAGGTCCAGGAATCATCAATGACAATAAAATCTGAGGACAACTTGCTGACAGTGAACTACAAGACTTGGATGAAATAGTGTTATTTTAAGTAAGTCAACTCACATCCTTTGATTATAAGTGAAGAGGAATCTACTTCATATCTGCCTCTGTATTTGTTACTTGTTTGTTTGCTTTGATTTCGAGGTCAAAAACATCTCAATTGCAATTCAAGAAAATGTATTATTCTCTGATAATATATTCAACTGGAGAAAATCAATTTGTCTCTCTGCAAAATTCAAGCTGATCTTTCTCATGAAGATGTAATAATTACAGCATCTGTAATGTAGACAATTTTCCCAAATAACTTTATCAGGTGTGCTGCAATTTCAGTTGTCAGCACTTTTCTGCCATTGAAGTATCTCGTAATGAAGCACACAGCTCTTCTTCATGTCACCAAATTGCTGTTTAATATTCTTTAAGCACTGTCTCTCTGAAAAGTATGGTGCCTTGAATTGGTGTAAGTGAAGTATTGTTACCCAGACAAATGCTACCTGCAAATGAGTGGAGAACTCACAGTTATGCAGTGTGAAGCCTCTGGAACTGTCAGATGCCACAAAGGTTCTGGGAGTACCTCTACCCATCCACAGTTTCTGGCGAGACAAAACCAGAGACAGTGCTCCTGAGTACCATTCCCAGTGCTGAAATCGACAGCTGGATGCAACTTTCTGGAAGTTATGAAACAGAGAAAGGCAACTTTTGTGCTTAGCTATTTTAACTTGTGTGGGTAAGTATGGTGTGATGTTTTGGTGCCAGTACCTGTATATGGTGGATACTATCAGATCAGGGTGATTAGTGTGTGTGCAACATCACACATTTACCAATGCTTTGTCTTGAAGACACCCAAAATCTGTGGAATTATTTAAGCTATAGACTTGCCTTCTACTTTTACCAGATGCCTAGACCCCGGGTTTAGTAATGCTGTACATAGTTTATTGGAGACTTTGCTGAGGTCCCTGCAAATCACCCCCGCCACTGCTCCTAAGGAGTGTGCCCTGGCTGGGTTATTGTCCCCAAGGCGCATGGGCGCTGGGAGCTCCAGCAGCAGGGCGAACGCTCTGCCTCCCGTTGTCCTGCGTGGATGGAGGCTGCGCTTTTCATTGGCGCAGAAAATCAAAGCAGACTGCGCTGGGGGAATCAGAAGAAAGGACTGAGAGACTATTTAGGGATGAATCACACCCTCGAAAGCCATTCTTCTGCCACAGGCAGTACCTGAGCAGGGCTACCACAGAGTCACCAGAACTATGTAGAACGAGCCATTGTCAATCTTAGAAACTCACAGCAGGAAATAAAAACCAACAGAGGGATGAAGAAGAGAACCAGGCTACAGAGCCTCATGTGATACTACTGTGATTATTCTGTACTGTTATCTCAAACACTGTAACACATTTCTCTCCATCCTGTCATGCTTTCGTGCCATTTTAAAACATTTTTATTTGGAAATAACTACAGAAGTTGCGAAGGTATACAGAGTAGTTCAGTGCAATCTTTGCTGGGCTTCCCCAGTGCTGACATCTCACACAGTGGTGGGACAAGACCAAAACCAGGACATTACACAAACCCTGCAGCATACTTAGATCTTGCCACTTGTTTGTGTGCATGTGTTTGCATGTGTGGGTGTTTGCGTGAAGCTCTAGGCTATCCCTACATGGCAAGGGAGGACACTGTTCCTTATTATATCCATCATCTGTCTGTCTGTCTGTCTGTCATCTATGTGTCTTTGACAGTCCTTGGGACTAAACCCAGGACCTTCACACTCAGCTACATCCCCAACCCTTTTTCTACATCTATTTTGAACAGAGTTTCGCTAGTAGCTAAGTTGTCCGGGCTGGGCTCAGACGTGGTTCTCTACCTCGGCCTCCAGACTGTAGGAATCACAGACCCATGCCACCACTCCCAGCTGGTTGCTCTGTTCTTAGTTATAGAGGACAGTGCATTCAGGCTTTCATAATTAAATGGTCATCAAGTTTTGACTTTTTGTTCAGATTTTTCTGTTGTTTTCCCTATTGATTTGTCATTTCATTCCATTGCTTTGGAGGGCACATACTGTATGTTTCTTTCTTTAACTTTGGTAAATTTTCTTGTCTTCCAGCATGGCCTACACTGGCCAGGGTTTTTGATGGCTTGAGGGAGGCCTATGCCTTCAGTTGGGGTTACATGTTCTGTAGATGTTAGTTGGATCCTCTCGGTGTTTTTCTCCGTTCAGATTTCTTGGTGGTTTTCTGTCCAGTGGCTCTATTGGTTGCTGGGAGTGTGGGTCTCACCACAGCGATAATCAGTAGGTTTTCATGCTTCATTTCTTTTTTTTTTTTTTATTTTAGAAACATAAAAGTACAAAAACATATTGACAAACAGACACCCATTATCATAGAAAATAGTACAATCACAACTAATCTATAGACAAGGTGATATGGTCTCAACATTAGTTGTTGCTTTATCCATTGATATCTTCGAATTTTAGATGTATGGACCCATATACAG
>PVLD010032942.1:0-14131 GCA_004027595.1 Dinomys branickii
ATAAGCTGCCATGCTGTCTTCAAGTTCTGAGATTCTATCTTCGGTTTCATTTAAACGGTTTTTCATGCTTTCAGCGTTAGTTTTCAAATCCTGGCATTCTCTTTGGACCTGTTTCATTATTGGTAATTCATTCCTGAATTGCTCTTGTAAGGTTTCCATTTGTTTCCTATTTTCTTCTAGACTTTTGTCTATTTCTTGTATGTGTGAATGGAACATTTCTTCCATCATTGTTTTCAGCTCGTTTTTTATCTGAGAAATCATTGTGGGTATGTGGGTTAATTCTGCTTTAAGCTCTTTCATGGCCTGTTGGAGTTGTTTAATTTCGGATGTAATCGTTTCATATCTTGAAGTTATGAGGCTTCCTGGTTCCCCTGTATCTTCATCTTCAAAACTTTTCTGGGTGGGGTTGAGTTTTGAGACTGCGTTTTGTTCCTCTGTTTTCCCATTTTTGGGTATCAGATTCAAACTGTGGAGCTATAAATTCCACAGGCAGTTCAGCAGGTGGAGTTCTGCTGCAAAGGCTGCTCCAATGATTCTTTCTCTTTGGGAGAATGTCCCTTAAGCTTTCTGCTGAGATTTGTTCTTCTGTCTTCCCTTTTTTCGTTATCAGATTCATAACATTTAGCAATAGATTCCCCAGGCAGTTCAGCAGGCAAAGGTCTGCTGCAGAGGCTGCTCCAATGACTTTTCTTTGGGGAATGTCCCTTAGCCTTTCTGCTGAGAGTTCTGCTTAAAAGGCTGTGCAGATGTTGGTTAGCTACTCCCTAGCGAGAGACCTGGGTGAGGTGTGTAAGACTGCTCCCCCGCCCTCCCAGGGTTCCCTGCAGGTATAGGGATGGATCTCCTCCCCCACTCGGTGATCTGTTCGTGAGCACAGATAGCTCACCGGTTTTCGGAGTCCCTGCAGGCAGGAAGGTTCCAAGGTGCCAGTTTTTTGTGCTATGCTCGCGATCCGCCGCTCGCAGCCACTTGTTCCCTCATGCTCTCCTGGTCTTGGGGAGGGATCGGGATGCTCCACTGCTCTGCTCCTCACGCTGCCCTGGCCACAGACCGCAGGCTGCCGAGTGTCTAGGTTGCGCAGCCTTCCCGATGCGTGCGATATATGAGACTGCCGGGCCTTGCCGCTGCTAAAAAGCCGATCTCTGTCGGGAGTCGCCGGAAAGCTGGGCCAGCTCGGGAGGTGGGAGGGACTGAGCTGGCTGTGCCCCCAGGGCGCTTGGACCCAGCCAAGCCCCCTCCCCGCGTGAAGCGTCTCTGGCTCCCAGCGTCTGGGGCTTTCCCGCGTCTCGCCACGGCAGTTTGGGTCGCCCTACCGCATCTCCCCCCGCAGCTCAGAGAAACACGTTCAGTTTGATCTTCCCAGCCGAGGTCCCGGCATTCATGCTTGCCAAGTCTGTCTCGAGCTGGTGGTGTTTATCAAGGAGGATTGCTCCTTTGCTGCTCACCTGGTCGCCATCTTCCCGGAATTCTAGAATCTTTACATGAATGTATACAACTCTCTCCTTGGCTTTCCTTCAAAGTTATATTTCTTTGACAGTTTGAGCTGTAGTTTATATTATAGAGGGATATTGAAAAATTCTAAGATCAAAGTGCTGAACATTTAAAGTTTAACTTCCATATGTACATATAATTAATGCAACTTTATATATTCACTTATCAAACATGTACTTTGGAAGCACAGAACAAGATTCTTATGTGTACGTATGTGTCACTCATTTTTCCAATGTTACACGTGCTATAATGTGTAACACTAGTAGGAGTTAGGCATTAAGTATTCATTAGGGGAAGATTAAATGTACATGCTTCCTGACATCACTGAATACACAGGTTGTGTGTCTCGTTCTTCTTTACCACTTATTAAGATAGCATGTGTTAAAGTTAGCTTGGAAGATTATTTAAAGAATTGAAATCGTGGCATTTTTGGCATTGAGAGTTTGTGAAAGATTATTCCTGATGAATGGCATTTCTATTTCTACCTACTTAAAATAATTTCATCCTAAGTAATATTTTGATATCAATAAATTATGTAGAAAACTATGTAAATAACAGCTTAAATTTAGAAGAATATTTCAGCACTTGAAAAGTTATTTTCAGCACTGCAATGCTATTTGAAAAACTTCTACACAGTTAAATAGATGATATTTAATACCAATCCTCACTGTCACCAAGAAAATATACTTTACTTTTGGGGCCCATATTGCATAGCACCTTTATCTGCTTATTACTGACAGACTTGTATTTCAGCCACATGTAAGATAGAAGGTCAAAACCCCAATATAAACTCCCTTAAATGTGCAATAAAGTGAAATTTCAGGAGATTATAAGAAATATATTGGTGCGTATCTCTCAGAATAACAAATTTCTGCCTATACCATTACTGTTAAGAATTTCTGGCCCCCATTAATCTCCAAACTTGTTCAAGGATTCTTATCTCAAGATAAAGAAAATAAAGTTATAAGTTAAATCCTATATAGATGCCTATCTCTCCTAAATAGTGCTTCTAAATTAAAAATCCACAAATAGATTGTGGCAGAATAAACATACTATTACCTTGCAAGAGATAAAACATTTAAATAATAATTATAAAACTATATTCTCAAAATGAGTGCCTGAATTACCAGAATGCTTTATGAAGCTCAAGAAGAATAACCTGTAAATCTCAAAGAAAATGGATTCAAGTATTTTTCAAAAAGCAGGATATTATTATTCATCTAAAGATGTATGCAAGCTTCTTCCACATGTCACTTAACTCACTGTAACGCAAGTTTCATACTGTAGCATGTTAATCTTCATCTTTATCAAGCCATTTGGTTCTTTCTCAAGTCTCGATGGTCAGCTTTTTCATTTCACAGGCTTCAGAAATGATTCAGAAATGCAGGGGAAAACACTTTTTCTGCAACCATTTGGCATTTAATCTCCTTCTCTTGAAATTCATCCTTACAGTTTAGATTTATTAGATGTCATTGTTTGGTATAGTGAGCATGATAGCAAATTTTACACCCATCAAAATGTCTCTTTAGAGGCTTCCGCAGCAGAGAGAGAGAGAAAGCATTGTTGCCTGCAGCCAAGACTTTTCACACACACTCCGTTCAAGTCAGGGTAAAAAGAGAAGGTAACAGGGGTCAAGGTTCCGCTCCTGGAGCACAAAATGATGATGCGCGCGGCAGTGCCCTCTTTCCCATGCGTCTTCTTGGGGTGTTCTGAGCTCGCGGCTGTGTGCAGTCTGCCAGCCCTTCTGCCTCTGGGCTTCGGTCTGAACTGTGTGAACCAAGCAAGCCTGAGCACTTTCCTCATCGGTGTTCTCCGCAGTTGTGCTCAGAACACCAACCCCCGTCAATACTGAGGCCTCTGATAGTGCTTTTTTCCATTTGAACGCTTGGAGTGTTTTCCGTCACTCTTAGTTCTGAGTATCTCACATGAGGCTGAGAAGTACTGTGGAAATTAGCTAGCGCTGGTGTCTGTGCACTAGTCTTTGATTTACTGAGACAGCTGCACCTGAGACCTCTGTTAGCTCAACAGCCCCCTGGCACTAACCTCAGTTTGTTACACACTTGATTATTTCAAAAATATCCCAGACAAGCACATTCTAAGCCATCAGAACCTGCTTGTTCTGCTTAACCGGTGAAACCTCCCTTGAGAGCTGGTACCTATAAGCTAGAGATTTGCAGTTATGAGACCCGGGCTGCCCTTCTGAGTTCTCTGATCCAGAGACCCCTGCCACATGTGAGCAAGCTCCCTCCCTACTTGATGTCATCTCTGACCCTTCTCCCCTCACCTTAGTCTCTCTCCTAGCTCCTGACCTCTGCACTGTTACCTCTGAACTTGCCCCCTCCCCTGGAAACTGGTCAAAGTGTCAGCCAATGAAATTTGTGTGGGTCACTGCAGCTTCATGATCATTTCCTACATCAGGCCTCCAATCCTTGGGACCTCTACTAGAAAAGAATTGCCACAGAAGATAAATAACAACAACAACAGAACAACAAAAATATTTCTACAAGTAGCTTTTCATGCAAGCATCATAATTGCCTGGAAAGAAACATCAAAATAAAGAGTTTAAGTAGGAGGAAAAAGAGTGGCATCACGAGGTAATAACTGAGAGAACTTTGTGCAAGGTTTGGTGGCAAGAAGGGCTTTTTAGTGAAACTGAAGTTCTTGCTAAACAGAAGGAAGGGAAAGTAGAGAACATGTATGTTGCCTACAGCTGTGCACAACCCAGACCAGTACCAAGAAGCTGCCTCTGTTTGGCGCTCTCCATGGGGTCATCCATTAGGACCACAAGATCCTAAATTCAGCCTTCTGGATGGCAGGATTTTTCATCTGAAGAGCAACAGTTTCTCCGTTAGACCTGGGAGGCAGGAATTCTTGAAATCAGTGTCAGAGGAATGGCTTCTTAAACCATGTGGGTTTGAATGCAAACACATGTGAATATGCCAGGAGTACAGGGCGTGACTAAGATGTATGATGAAGACTTAGATTTAGAGTATGTATTACAGTCAGACACATTGCCTTTAGTCACCTTAGTTATACCCCGCCCCCCTCCTCAGCCCCCTGTTCTTGCCGCTTTCGGAAGGATCTGCAGTGGCTCTGTGGCTCGCGTGTCTTTAGGAAGGGTGAGCACAACTGCAGAAACGAGCATGAGAGGTAACAGCTGCGCAACAACTCAGGCCATCCAGGCGGCCAGCAGAGCACAGACAGAGACACGGCAGGGGACTCCCACAGCTGCTCCAGTAGGGTCCAGCGTGTTTGAAGTGAGGGCTGGGGTTCTGAGGGAGATTGATGGCAACGCCTTTTATTGCTAATAATTTTTAAAAGTTTAGCATTTAGCTAAATTTAGCATTGTATTTTTAAATCATGCCATGCCCGTAGCTGAGTCTGGTAGCAGTCCATGCCTGCCCGTTTAACCTTCCTCAGACTTCTCAGCCTTCCACGAACAGGTGGGGTGATGTGATGGCTTCTGTCAGTTATATGTAAGTGCATGTGTTAGGCAGTAGTCAGTAATAGGCCTGAGAGACAGAAAGGGGGCCCAATGTAGCACACTTTACCAGCTATAGGTAAGCAGTAAAACAGAAACCTTAATGTATAATGCATTAATAATAATTCATTACATTTCAGACTAAAGCTCCAGGGGGCTATATTTCTAGACAAGATGTGCAGCATTGCAGTGTAAAATGGGCCTATGGAGACCCATTGCCCAGCTACAAGGGGCGGGGAACGGTAATGCTGGAGATCAGGAGTAGGTGGGAGGAGAATAAAGGGCCTCTGGCATCAAGGCAACGGGACAGAGCCAAAAGGATCACAGAGGGTGCCCCGATGGGGGCGCGTGCCCCGTGGCTGCTACACTGTGGGTCCCGCGGCTGCTCCGCAGTGAGCCCCGTGGCTGATCCGCAGTGGACCCCACGGCTGCCCTGCTGTGGGCCCCGTGGCTGCCCCACTGTGAGCCCCGATGCTGCTCTGCAGTGAGCTGCACGGATGCTCCACTGTGGGCCCCGTGGATGCTCCGCTGCTGCTCCGCAGTGGGCCCAGTGGCTGCTCTGCTGAGGGCCCTGCTCAGGGCACCTCATGGACTGGACCCGCCCCCACCCATAGCACGATGACAGGGTGGAGCCAGGCGGTCCACTGTGAGCATATGTGCTTTCCCAACTCCAACCATGGCAGTTTGTATACACCCATGTATGTTATAGTATAGTCTGATGCAGCTATATCTCTCCCCAAGGCGAGAGTCCAAGGATATAGATAAACCCAGGAGTACAGTTATTATCACAGGGAAGATGACTGATTGAGTGGTAGGGCAATGGAGATGAGGGGGGAGAAAAATTGGATGATCAATTGGGCCATCATCTGTATAACTGAGTAACAAAGGTGAAGGTAACATTATGTAGGACAGCATCCAGAGCTAATTCCCTTCTGTGTTCTCTATAATTCTGTATTTCCTCAATCATTTTTGTATTAACAGACCTGAAGATAACTTTATATTATACAGCATCCAGTGCAAATTCCCTACTATCTTCTCTATAATTTGGTATTTCCTTTGATTTTTTGTGTTAACTAATGTGAAAATAACTATGTAATACAACATCCAGTGCTAATTCCCTACTATATTCTGTATAACTTTGTAATTTTTGTATTGTTTATGGCTTTTCTGGTTCATATGTCTCCATTCTTTTGTCTTTAAAATAAAATTTTAAAAAAATGGCCTTATGACCCAACGGTATCAGGAGAGGAAATGTTCTTTAAAGAACCCCCCTGTCACTTTGGTCTGGGAACTGGTTCAACTAAGAAGTTTTCTTTCATAAATTTCTTTGCCATATTTCTTAGCCCTGTAAGGGAAGACTGACCATTGGGAAAGGACAGGGAACAGTTCTGGCAATTCCCAAGTAACGTCTAAGAAAAATGTCAGTAAGCATCATAATCAGTATAGTTCACGGAACCCCAGGAATAGTTCTTGTGTGTGTAAAAAGATAACTAAACTTGAACTTGGGACCCTCCTCCCTCAGCCTCCAAGTTTTGGATTTTCTGCTTCATCCTAGCCTGTTTGTCTGTGGAACAGTGCATTTTTTAAGTAGAGTGTTGTCACATATTTCATTCAATTTTCAAAAAGGCTTTTGATAATGAAATATCCACTAATTGCTTTTTTCCCTCCAGAATAACATGCAAATCATGATGTGACAAAGGGCAGTTAAAAAATACTAAATTATCTTCTGAGTCTGTTTTGGTAGGGAGAGATTTTGTGGGCTCCTAATTATTTGACAATATTCAACAACAGGCTAGTGCTAGTGACTAGTCATTCCATAGTTAGATCCCAAAGTAGTTGTGATATATAACTATTATTAACCAAAGACCCTGTGTTTCAGTCACTGTGCCTATAAACTTCAATTTAGTGTTACCCAAAATCACAGAGCAAAGTATGGAGTAACATGATACTGGGCAAGATGAATGAGAAAAGACCACTGAATTAAAGTAGTAGGAGAAAAGCTGTAAAAACCATGCTGCTGGAAGTGCATAGGGGTTTGAGGACAGTGAAAAACTGTCCAATTGTGAAATGTTCACTTCAGAGGTGCTGATTTTGAGGTGGAAAACAGTGGTAGGAAGAGGTGGAAGGGCCTCAGGGTATGGTGTGGCCTGTGTTCTCCCTGACTGCTACTTATTCTCTGATCTTTTTTAAAAAATAGAGCTCTAGTAGTTATTGATAGTGTGTGAGTGTGTTCATAGTATTTCAAGTGCTAGCCTTACATTTTTACTTACTTTCTAGTAGTTCCTCTATTCTTAAATGTAAAATAATAATATTCAGTAATTCAATATTTTACCAGGAAAAGCTGTAATGATTTTTTAATAAACACCAATAAGAAATAAAATTCAATGGGTTCAATAGAGTTACACATATACAAATTTGTGCAGAAACACACAAAACTGTTAGGCAAGTGCATAGAACATGTACGCACTCTATAAACATCAACTTATGTTATTAGTTAGAAACATTTTTTTAGTGTGAAATAGGTATTAGTACCACCAGTTATGTCTCTAGTGGCAGATACCTGCATAAGATACTACATTCCATTATTTAGAAATACTGAGCTATAAAAATCAGAACACATTATTTGTACAGAAAATACTATTTAAGAAAAAATTTTAAAACAATGTATACAGAGTTTTGATCAGCAAACTGTTGCAACCCAGAGAGCAACTTTCTTCTCTAAAATGTTAGTAAGTAATTTATAGAGAAAACAGAAAAGTAGAAGCCACATATTATGTGGGAATGTTTGTGTTTCCACAAAATTCACATTGAAATTCCATCTGCACAATGATGGTACTAGCAGATGGGTTCTTTTGGAGATGCTTAGGGTTTTTTTGGAGTAATTAGGTGACTAAAGTCTTGTTCACTTGGATGGAATTAGTGACTTGTAAAAATGCCTTGAGAGAATTCTTTCATCCATTTTGTCTTGTGAAGTTACAATTAAAAGATGGCCACTCATGAACTGGGAAGCTGGTCCTCATCAGCCACCAAATCTGTAGTTCCTTTATCTTCCCAGCCTCCAGAATTGTGAAAAATAAATTCCTTCTATTTATGGCATTTTCTCATAACACACTGAATGTACTGACAGGAGTAGAAACAATTTCAAATACATTAAATATCTAAACATATGCTATCTAATAGTATAGGCAATTATTTTGTAGCCAACATCAGTATTGGTATTATGCTTTTCTTAGTAATTATTTTAGAACTACAATTCATATGGGCATGTGCTGTGGCTTGAGGTTTTGCAAGGGGAACAGTATAATACCAGACACATATTTATAAGGTTATTTATAATAGTCACCCAAAGGATCATATGCAAAAAGAGAGTGCAGGAAATCTGTCCACAAACTAAACACCAACGAATCCATCTGAGGGCCGGGATCCCACAGTAATGTCCTGTCTGAGTCCAGCTGAAGACCTAGAGCCCATAACAATGCCCCCATGCATTCAACTGGAGGCTACGGACCCACAACAATGTCTCATGCAGGCCTGTTTCTTGGATCTGCACTGGGAAGACCCAAAGGTCCGTGGTATAAGCTAGAAAGTCTGTGCCAGCTGGATAAAGAATCTGTGCTAGCAGGCTGAGGGATCTGCACTGGAGCCAGGAAGTGACACGCAAAGTAAGAACCAGAGTTCTCTCAAAAGTACCAAAGCCACACTCAGCAACTGTGAGGTCCTGAGCTCCTCCAATAATGAGAACAGCTGAGATCCCACTGGGCAAATCAATGCTACAAGCTTCTCCAGGAGACTGAGCAGTGCACCATCTTCCCCTCTGGAGCCAGGAAGCGATGCTCAAAGTGAGGACCAGAGCTCCCCCAAAAGTGAACTGAAGCCATTCTCAGGGACAATGAAATCCTGAGTTCCTCCTCCAGTGAGAACAGCCAAGTTCATCAGGAAAGCCAACATGACAAGGTCTTCCAACAGAATAGCCCAAGAAAACCAGGAGTTCCTTAGCAGTTCCTTATCAGCTCCTTAACAGCTCCCTAACAGCTTCCCAACAGCTTCTACTGGCTCCCAGCAGCCTCTCTCTTCTCCAGTTCTGCCTCTTATGCTGCTGGCAACAATCCTCAGGTGGGCCTCCTACACCTAGCATCACACAGGTTCAGTTCAGCTGGGTTTTACAAGTTGACCACCAGTTGTCAATCCACCACATAATTCTCTTCTCACATTGGCATTTAGATGACTTGCAACTTACACCATATATAATGCTGTAACATTGTATGGTAGATTCATGCTTATGAGTGATATTTTTATTGGAAACATTTTCACAAAACATCTTTTGACAATTTCCATGGTTTTAACATGATAGGAGATTGCTCTTTTTCATGCACTAGATAACAATGATAAAACCTTCCCTTTTTGCTCCTCTCTGCTTCCATCATACATTTTTCTTTTCTTCCTTCCATTTCCCTCATGTTTGCATTCTTGCTCATCTTTCCCTGTCTTTCTCCCTTTTCCTTCTCTTTTATCTTCCATTTTGCCAATTCAGTAATGAAAAAAGCAGCAAAGTGTTATCTTTAATTTCAATTAAGTTACTATAGCAGTTTGTTTCAACTTTTAAAAACATTTGTTATTGTTTTGCATTTCTCCTGTGAATTGTTTATTAAAGTCTCCATAAATATTAAAACTTTAGTCTTTTGCCTACCAGGAATTCAAATAATTGGGGAGTAATGTCTTTTATGTTTAAAATATATTTTAAAAACATTAATATGTATTTTAATGGACACATAGTAACTGTACATTTTTATAAGGCCCAAGGTGACATTTCAATACATGTGTAAACATGTAATGATCAAATCAAGGTAATTGGTGTATTTATGTAGTTCTACACACAAATACTATTTCTTTGTGTTGCTAACCTTCAAATCTTCTCTGCCCACTACTTTGATTTTGTTTTTTTTCTTTGTTTTGTTTGTTTTTTGAGACGGGGTCTCGCTATGCGGTTCAGGCTGGCCTTGAGCTCACTTTGCACCCCAGGTTGGTCTCAAACTTGCAACAATCCACCTGCCTCAGCCTCCTGAATGCTGGGATTACAGGCGTGCACCGCCATGCCTTGCCACTACTTTGAAATATAAATTGATTGTAATGAACCATAGTTTTCTTGCAGTGATAAAGCATCAGATTTACTGCTCTATCTCCTTACTCATTAGCCACCTTCTCTCCCTCCCTCACTCCCCGTACCCTTTTCAGACTCAACACCGTTCTCTCTATTTCTTTTGTTTCCATATGTAAGTGAGAGCATGTGGTATTTACCTTTCTGTGCCTGGCTTCTCTCACTTAAAGTAAAATCCTCCAGTGCCAACATGTCATTGCACTGATAGCAACCATATTCTTTTTTCATGGGTGAATAGTATCCTATGATGTATGTGTACCAGATTTTTAAATCCATGAATCTATCAAGGGAAAACTAGGTGTATTACACATCCTGATTATTTTGAATAGCAATGCCATAACAGAGTGTAGGTATCTCTTTGAGTCAGATTTCACCTAGGTATTTGTGCCATAGTGAGATTTCTGGCTTCAGTGGATATTCTATTTTTAATTTGATTGATGGACTTCCATAGTATTTTTCATAAGAGCTTCATTTATTCACATGCCCAACAACAATGTGAGAGTTTTCCTTTGCCCACATCATGAAGAGCAACTTCTGACAGCCTTTTCCTTCACAAAGTCTGTGTCTCCAATCAATAGCTTTTTTAGGTGTTCATGTATATTTTGATAAATCACAAAGCAGCCAGCTCCCTCATGGGAAAACTTTAATTCAATATTTCTCTCCTTCCCTTACCTGTTCCACTTCAGTTCCCCTCAGGCACAAAAACCAACTCTGCTCTTATCCACTTTGGCAGGACTCTAATGAACTCACCTTGCTTGGGCTGTTCTGACTCACCCTCCTCCTGCTCAGGTTGTTCTGACCCAAGGACATCACCACCCCACTCCCATCCCCACCCCCCCACTTGGGCTGTTCTGGCCCACTGACACCCACCCCGAAAAAGAGCTTAAAAAGACCACATTTTTCTCATCTCAGTGTCTGCCTTGGTCTGCTAGGCATCCTGCTACTCCCAGCCCTTTTTTGACTTCTCTTGTGTCAGAAGGTCTGGTCTGGCTCCATGTGGGTCTTGGTTCTATCATATTTCATTTTACATTTTGAATATTTTTCTTTGCGTTTAAGTCTGTTTCCTGATGTTGCTAAATGCTGCCTTTTTGTCTGCATTCTTTCATTGATGGGTTCCTCCTTTTTTGAGTCTCTCTTGAATTCTCTCTTTTTCTCTACTTACCTGCCATTGCCTACACTTGAACCACGTTTTAAAAATTGTAGTATCTTTATGCTTTAATATTTTCATAATGAATCATTATTACTTATCATATTATTTATTTATACTTGCTAACATGCAAATTTAAAAACTGTCAATACCAAGGAGAAAACAACCATAGTTAAGTCCCAATTATACCATAATACAATGTATTTTTAGACAAATAAGTCAGTGAACTTTATCTGTTATATTATGAAGTAGTTAAATTTTAAATACTTTGTATTAGAAATGATACTAGAAACTCATGAAATTCTTAGCCTCAGAGGGTGTCATGAACATGGAAGTAGAAAATTTATGTTAGAGATTGAAATTTATCTGTTAATAAATATAGATTAATTTGCTATAGGATAATTTCTCACTGAGTTTTAGGTAGACATTAATGATAATTTACGATGCAATTACTGCAGGAGAAAACACAAGTGAATCCTTATAATCAATATCTATCACTATATTTTCCAGCTATAATACAACTATTTAGACAGGTGAGACTAAATTAAAGGTAGCAGCCAAGCTTGCAATGACTCAGACCCTTTATTACTCTAACTTTCCAACAAATGCACCATTTTTTCTTAGCAGTGTCTGTTACCAAAGGGAAAGCTCTATGTTAAATGGACAGGAGAAAGTGCTTTACTTTTTTAAAAAACCCTCTCATAGTGGCAAATATTTCTTCTAATACTAAATTTAAATCAGAAAATGTTTTATTTAGAGCTATTTTTTGAATCTTCAGAATAATCATTATTTTAATAAGTGATGGAAATTCTTTTAAAACTGAAGATGTAAGAGAATACTTCTACCAGAAAAGGACAATATTTTTGTGAATTTCATAATAAATGCTCTGGCTTCATATGTACCTCAGTGGAGAAGCATGTACTTAGACTGTATGATGCTATGAGAACAATCCCTGGCATAAAAAATAAAAGACTAGATTTTGTGCTGTATTCTGGCTTGATGAATATACTAACTACCACTGATAATAGTTCATGAATAATAAGTTGATAGCTTTGTATCATAATTCTCTGGGTCAATTTGAATAAATCACTATTGTAATTATTTTTTGTGCCAAGAAAAAAAAAGAAACAATAATAGTGTTAAAGATTAGCTTAAAAAGACAAGAAAATGAGTGAAAATTAATAACTGAAATTATGCCTATGTACACTAGTTCAGATTCCTGTGTTGACTGATACAACATTTCCCCCCCCCCACACACACACACAGACACTGAAGTGCATATCTGTCATTCCATTTCAGTTAGTTTAGTTAGAAAAAGATGCTGAGAATTTCAGCTTCTGCTGTTCCTTTCAGGCACTGCTCATTTACTATTTGTTTACTCTCAGCTGAATTGTTTTGAGGAGCTACAATAACAGCCCTATAAACATAGCTCTATGTCATTATGCAGTTATACGAGTTTAGCTTTGTTTTCTTGAAATGGGGTGTTGGATGGCAGATCGGAATATGTTACATAGAATGAAACTCTGACCACAGTGTGGTAATCTCACTATTTTCTAACCTGTGAGTTCATTAGATAACAGGAATGAATGTTTTATTTTTCTTTGTGCTTTAGTCTTAGATATAAACAGACACTGTGCAGCAAACTGAGTGACCCTTCCTTACCCCTTCAGAAAACAATTCCCTACATGTCTACAGTGATGTATTTTGTCTTTTACTGGACTTTTTCTTGTTGCCGCAGCCTCTCCTTTCTTACTGCAGTCCAACCTTTTTATGTTCAAACGATTTCTAGTTGTGCTATTTTTTAGTTTTCATATTCATATATCCTTATTAATTCAGAACCTTTCCAGGTCTAAATAATTTTATATGCTAGGAGAATTTTATCAGGGCCCTACAACCCCTATCATAAACACAATAAAACATATGCAAATTAAATATAATATATAGCTTTATTACAAAAGTGTTTTGTGTGTAATGAATATTTAATCAATCTCTCTTTTAAGATTAATTTCAGTTTTCTTTTTATGTTTGCAGCCAACACTTCAAATATCAAAGGTTTTTGTAGGCACCAGCAATGCTCATAGCCCTTGTTCTTGCATCTAATAGATAAAATGGACTGGAATTTCATAACTGATACCTCTGTATCTTCAAAACTGCAGTGTCACATCTGTGATAGTTGTAACTTTGGTGTGTTCCACTCCGTACTAGCCACTTCATCCTCACTATAGTGGTGAAGGAGGGGGATCCAGTACCCCAACTATTATGAAGTGGCTGAGTCCATGACATGTGACAGTGGTCAGATGACACGGGTAAAATTTATAATGTTTTCACAGGCTGCTCGAGGTAGACAGCACTGCCATGTGTGGCGGGGTGCTTTGGAGCAGAGCGAACCAACAGGCACAACAGGAGGCAGACGCTTTGGCAAAAAGAGGGTGGGGTGACAGTTGTTTCCCTGGAGAGGATGTGACTAACAGATTTGTATAACTTTGGGGGTGATGGGGAGATGAAACTGGTTAGATTGAGCATGCCATGGAGGACAGCTGGCCTGGTTCACAGGGGATGTATCTAGGTCGGAGCGGGCATGTGTGAGGCATACCTGGACAGACTCTTTGAACCCCATGACAATGAGAGATATCAAGGCAGTACATGGGATTTTTTTTAAAAATTTTATTTTAAAGACAAAAGAATGGAGACATATGAACCAGAAAAGCCATAAACAATACAGAAAATACAAAGTTATACAGGAATTAGAACTGGATGTTGTATTACATAGTTATCTTCACATTAGTTAACACAAAAACATTAAAGGAAATACCAAATTATAGATAAGATAGTAGGGAATTTGCACTGGATGCTGTAT
>PVLD010032943.1:0-14138 GCA_004027595.1 Dinomys branickii
AGGTAAGGAAAAGAAGCACTAAGCCCCCCCCCCCCCCCCCCCCCCCCCCCCGTGCTCAGTTGTCTAACTCCCTGGGCTGTTTCCACCAGTCCCTGACTAGAGGAAGCTTCTCTGGCTTCATTTATGTAAGTGCTTGATCTTTTCATTCAGTTTTGTTTTGGAAATAAGTTGTATTGTGGGAGAGCTTTTTATAATGTATCTTGGAAGTAGTTAAAAAAATGCAAATCTGATATGCTCGCTTGATTGGTGAAAGAGGAAATGAAGTGAGGTAACTTGTATGGTTCAATCTGGTAGCTTTTATGATCCATATTTTTAAAAGTATTGATTTTCAAAAACTGTACTCATTAAAACTGTTTCAGAGGCAACAGTACCAGCTATGTGGCACTAGCTCCTGTTGGGGTTGATTTTCTTTGGAGGTCTGTATTCTCAGTACTGACCAACACCAGCCTTTACTGACAAGCTCAGTGCGTTGTGTGACTTCCTCCTCAGTAGCAGGAGTTCTGATCTAATTAACCTCAGCTGGCTCAGCACTGGCAGTAGATGTATATTACAAACCTCTATTGCATTTGTTCTTTACAAAGTGATATCATATCAACGTTGTCTGGGCCTTTTGGTGACCATTTAAGTTATAATGTCAGGTGAAAAATTCTGATGGATTTTAAAACTTTTTAAGACTGCCAGTAACTCACATGAGTAAAGCAAATATAAACAAAAACTCACTGAAAATTGTGCAAAAATATATGTTAGGCATAAAACTGTCAATATACGATACTTTTCCCATAATAGATAGTATTTTTGTTCATTTACCGTTGAATAAGAATTAAATGCAATCCAAATTTTCTGCAATATCATATTTCATGAAATATCCATTAGGGGATTTCAAGATTGGAATCTACTGAGCCTGTATCAGCCATAAAGACACAATTTAAGAACAGTAATATTTTCCCACTTAACAGTGTAAATAAATAGATTGATTTCAGTTTTGAAGGAATTACTTGAAAAGCTCTGGCCTGAAAGGCAAAGTTTGATATAGTCTATCTTGCTGGTGAAGGTCATCAATGTGTTGACCCTCATTCCCTCCACAAAGGATATGGGATTTTAGTTCCCAGCTTTAAATGTTTCATTGTAGGGAGACTAGTTCTTTAAATGGACATTGAAGGAAAACCAAACAAATTCTAAGATAAAATTTCAGCACAAACAGAAATAACAGAGATATGCCATCTGAATGCCTAATTGTAAAACCATCCAGACAGGAGGATATAATTTGGTAAAACATTTCCTCACTTTATCTTCACCATTAATAAAAGAACAGTAAAAGCCGTATTTAAGAACATATCTCATTTATAAAGTGTCGCAACCTAGAAAATAAAATATTTAGGATATGATGCATTTACAACTATCCCCATAGGAAGAAAAATCTTTCTAATATTGTGCAAACACTTTCACTGTATCCTTATTTTCATTTAACAAATTGAATAAAATTAACATTATAGCTTAAATTACTCTAAACCATTTAAACCATGATGTCTACTATGTTAATTTGAAAAGGTCTCATTTTGCAATCAACCAAATCAAGGAAATTAGAAATGGAATATGATTTGACACTGTAAAAGTTTTCCTGCTTTAATGGATAAAAAGAAACATCTTCCTCACTAATTTCCTCTACCCTAATTTGGAAAGAAGCACTGATAGGAAAACGTTCTTCAGGGTGTTAATGTAGAGCGAGGGCTGGAGAGTAACCAGGGTCCTGCTCAGCAGTGTAGGATGCCAGTCCAACTCACTTCACAATAAAAGAGTGCAGCTTCCAGAAGTTCAGGCAGATAAAAAGTAAATCCTGCATCTATTACATTTTGTAATGAAAGGGGATTTGGCTACAACATTTCACAAGTGTTTTGTGAATGAAATCTTGGAAATCCATATCCTGTTGACATCAATAAAGGCTTACAGATAAGCCAACATTAACTGACAAATTCCGTAAGCCTTTATCTGCTTGTAGTCAAGGAGTGTCTCTCAGTAAAAGGTTTGATCTAAGCGGGGCCTCCAGAAAAGATCTTCAACCTCCCCACCCCCCAATATCAAAGGCTTTTCTATATTATGGTCTGTAACTTATTGATTGTTCTCAACTCCATTGATATGGTCCAATCAGATTTATAACCAGGGTGTAACCCAACCTTTCATTAACGAGAATGATCCCTAGGTTATCTTCATGGTGACCCCCGGGGATGGGTAGACACATGCTGGGTGGCAGGGTACACTGCAGCCCGGGTGCTTCCAAATCTGCATTTAAAAAAACATCTCCAGTAATGTGCTCACAAATATGGGAACATGGATTTAATGTTTAGATATTAAAATTACACACAGAGAGAACATATATGAAATAGCCTTATTAAAGTAGATTTAACATTCTGTGACCCTTTTTAGGTAAGTAGTTCTCAAAAGCACTGCTGAGTTTTGGCTTGATATAGAAGTGTCTTCTAGGTTCAATTTAGGAAAGTTTATATTTGGTGCAGTTTTAACATGAGTCTCTTCTAGAATTCATGTGGAGAATTAATCTTTACCATGGTAACAGGAGGCGGGGCCTTTGTGAAAGCAACCTAGGACCTAGGGATTAGCTTCAAACTGAGGGTGGGAGGGAGCCAGCCTAGGGCCCTTCTTTCACCTTGTGAGGCACAGTGTCGCCCCATTTACCATCCTTCCCTCTGCTGTGTGGGAACTCAGAACCTGCTGTCTGTAAGGAGTGGGTTGTCAGCAGACACTGACCTGCCACTGCCTGTATTTCCCACCTCTCAGCCCCCAGGACTGTGAGAAATAAATGTGACTCTATATGAATTACTCAGTCTAATTCATTTCGTTAAAGTAGCATAGACTGGGACCGTATCCTAACAGTATTGAGCTTCTAGATGCTTAATATATCTTATTTCTCTCAATTTATCTGCCTTGTTTTCTTTCAATATTAAATGTGTCATTTTCTCATAAAAATCTTATACCTATATTTTATGTTTATCTCTTAGTCGTTTTCTGATGCTGCTATAAAAAGTTTAAAATTTTTAATATACTATAATTTTTAATATATGAAGTTTTTAGAAATACAAACCCGGTATTGAGTAGCCTTAATAACTCACTATTTTTTCTAAAAGATTTATAGCAGTGTCTCCAGGCTTTTCACACATTCAGGGCCTTTCTGCTCTATGTTTCTCCTCCCACATTTCCATCTCTGCCTCTTTCTTTGCGATAATGCACTGACTAATACCTCTGGTGAAAGGACCAAAAGAATCATGTTAAAAATGTGTTTTATTGTATATGTTATAAACAATATGAAAGAATCTGTTAAGGATAAAAGAAAAAACTGTGAAATTGAAAACAATAAAACAAAGGCGATTAACCCATGAATGGACATAGTATGAATATATTTATGATAAACATGGATAATGGTAATGAAATGGACAGACCTGTTGGAAGTCACAGACCGCCAAAATGTACATGAAAAGAAATATGTGGCTGCAATGTTTCTGTAAAAGTTCTTGTGCCTCAAATGTCTTTTGGCCTCAAAATTCATATTATGTTCTTTCTAAACGTTTAAGTCTATGTTATTTTGTTACAGCAGTGCAAGTAGACTAAGGCAGATGCCATGTGGTATTGTCTGTTCACTACATAATTTTATAATTCAGCATCAGAAATAACAGCTGCACACAAACATGGTATGACATTTTAGTTGGAAATAGTTTCATGGCTCAAGAGCATAGGTTCGTGTACCGACCTGTAGTATCTTCAATAATATTTCCTTTAGGTAGTGAGAGATGTACATCGTTTCTTCACCGTTTCTTTTTCTGTGTTTTGCACTTTACCTCTCCTGCTCATATTTCTCCTTTTATATCTATGTTTCCAAGGAAACCAGGACTTTCCAAACGGTCTTCCCTCCCCAGAGTGATGTACTCCTAAATTCCTTACCTTACATTCCATATATTCCTAGTCCCTTCCTTTCAACATTCCAGTGGAAGTGTTTTTAACTGTTTGATTTTACTCTATTTGTTATTTTCATCTCATGATGGGCCTCTTCACTGTGGTATTCCTTCTTCCTTCTTTTCTAAGCCACTCACATCCTCTTTGTGCATTGAGATCCCGCGGTCTTTGCGTGTCTCTTCTCACATATAACTATCTGTAGGTCTTTGTCTGTTCACCATAGATGCTTATCTCTCTCCCGGAAGACACTGGGAATCCACATCACTCTCTGCTTTTACACGTCTGGGGAGTCTTTTGCAGGTGATTTGTTTGCTCCCTTTATTAATATGTACTGTTGCTTTTACATGATGTGTAGAAATTCATCTTTTTACACCAAAGAAATTGATGGAGTCTCCAAAATGGGTGTGAGCCACACTTCATACCTCCCAATTTCATGATTAATATGTTTCAGGTTTGCCACTGACCTGTCTGGCAAGGCCGTAATATTTCTTGTCAACCCACCATGCCATTTTTCTTGATTATTTCATAATTATTCCTTTCCTTTCAAATTCCCAATTCCTAAATCCCATATTTACCCTCACCCAATGAATTTGCCATTATTTAACAGAAAATAGTAAAATCAAAGGAGACATTTTACATTATGTTCCTTTCCCCCAATTTACAGTGGGCAACTATTGTCCCTACTATGTAGGAACAGTCTTTGAGTGTATTGTTTTTAACATGGTCCTTCTCGCTTATTTAAGGGTAACAGTTCTGCACTTGTTCCATCATAGTTTTATTTTTTCTATTTCTATTAGATTAAAACTGCCTTAGTATTATAGAGCACCAACAGACTCTTGAATCCATGTGTGCCCTTAGCTATAAACTGATACTTTGTCCCATGTTGAAGTGAGTGCTGTCCGTTTGACTCTCTTCACCTGTCATGTCATATGCCTGCACCACTCTGATGTCATTTGTATGATTTCCTTGAATCTGGTTTTATCTTCATTTTTGTAACTTTTTCATTACAAAATGTAATTTTTAAACTTCCATCCAATAGTTCACAAGCAGCATTTACGATCACTTAATATTTTCAAAAGGATTTCTTCCTTTGGACTCTGAAACTCTGAAACCGTATCATTATTTCTTCCTCTTTTATATTTCTTCATTTTTAAGCAGATTTTTTACCTCAGTTTTTTATCTTGTACTCTCTTCTTTTATTTCAGATTCTATATTGGGAGTACGCTACAACTTTTTCCTACAAACCTTATTTTTCTACCCATAGTCTTTCTGTGTCTGATTTATCAACTACTGTTGGTTAAGTAGCAGCAATATCTTGACCACTAATGTATCTGGAGCAAAGATCTTTTTGTGCAATGTAGTATTATCTCTGTATGATCCTCTTGTCTGTTTAGGTAGATACAAAAATATATGCTATTCTTGTCATCCACCTTATCTAAAGCACAGCTATTTTTTCTTAGTATTGATCAGCATAAATCAAAACTAATATAATGCAATTTTCTGAAACTAGACATTTTAAAGCATGTGGGTTATTTAATTGATTTTTAAAAACTGTCATTTTTCAAAACTATATTTAAACCAATACCTAGAAATTATAATACTATTGTTAAACCCATAATTGTTTTATGAGTTTGTTTTTCCTCAAATATATTTATATAAATGATACATTTTGCATCTCCATGTTCCAAATTTAGGATACGAAGCTTGTTTATGTCACGTTATTGCCTTAAAACCAGCCCAGTGAGCCCTCCCTCAATGTGCAGACCTACACACTTTCTAAAATCTAACTGAAGTATTAATCTCTTTTCCTGATTGACTTGTACTTTAAATGCAATCAATGAACAGAAACAAACATGCCCAGATACCACAGAATGTATTTCTTCCCTTCGAGTTCACTTTGCGTTAACTTGGCGAGATGTGCTGACTTCAGGAAATCACTGAGCGACTTGTAAATGATGCATGGAAATGAAATGAAAGACCCCTGCTCAGGGCACAGGGCAATAAAAGCTGTGCTGTGCTGTGCTGTGCAGCACGTGGTCCCTGCACCAAGCATGAACATGGTGCCGTGTTGTGTTTCCTGGCAAGGCAGGGAAACCCACACCTCTACTTTGGAAAGGGGCCATCAGATGTTTCATTTTCTCATCAGTAGTGATTTAGAAGCCAAGAAAAAAAGAAAATTCTAAAGAGTAACCATGAGAAAAGACCAGAAATGAGTGATCTGATATGATGTTTCTTCACCTTGCAAATCATTCTCTAATCGGGAAAGAAGGATTAGTTAAAAGCAACTTAACTTCACGATCATCAGAAATTTAGAAATTTGCCTTCTAAGTAAGTCCTAAAGATAGTTCATATTTAAGGTAGTTATTTATAATCTACCTTGTCAAGAACACAGGTTATATACTATTATTTATAAACAGTGTTAACAGCCAAGTGCAGATAAGGAGATAAACTGCTGTGTTTTTCAAAATACAGAACATTTTAAAACTAGATTCCATATAGCAACTTTACAGGAAAAGTCTTAAAGTGAATTTTTCACTTTACACAATAAAAATGTTGTTTTCTAAAAGAATGTTAGTACATAAGATTTATTTATTTTTTCTATTTTTTGGTTATGGATTTTTGAGACAGGCTCTTGCTATGTACCTCAAGTTGGGCTTGAGCTCACTGTATAGTCCAGGCCAGCCTCAAAATCAGGGCAATACTCCTGCCTCAGCATCCTGAATGCTGGGACTACAGGTGAGCACCACCATGCCTGGCCTAGCACATAAGATTTGGAAGTAGGAATTTAAAGGATCAACAGGGCTGGGGATATAGCTCAGTGGAATAAGCGCTTGCCTAGCAAGTGCAGGGTCCTGAGTTTGATCCCCAGTACCGCAAAAAGAATAAAATAAAAATAAAGGATCAACAGTATTTAACAACACCTAAACTGTTTTAATTCTTGTGTGTCTCTGTCGTTTAGGAGAAATGATTACCATTTCTTTCTCTAGTGAAAACAGCATGCCATTGTACAGTGACAGGTCAATTGCTGGGACAGCATGCTTTTTGGGGGACGTTGGTATTTTTTCTTCTCCAATGAGCTGTCAGGATCTTCCACTGAATGTCAGGAAGCTGTGTGAAGGTCACACAGGTCACTCACAGGTACAGCCACCAGTCATCTTACGTCTGCTTTTTAATCTGTCGGCTTTCTATCTACGTAGACAGTCGCAAGATCAAGAAACATTTTGACGATTTTTTTAACGTCTGTGATTCTAAGCAAAACCACTGAGTGTATGAATACACCAAGACTAATTCAGAAATCAGTTTTCTATTTCACATGAAAAGGTACTGAAATAATGGGGAAAATGATTGTGATTTCTTTACCATTGTGAAGAAAAGAAGGAAAGAGAAACTCTTCATTATCTCCTCAAAAGACCAGAAGCCTGGAGTGGAATGTGAGCTGTAACCTACTGAGGTCCTCCACTGGGCCAGTACTGGATTTCCATGGCTTTGGGCTGGCAGAGAAATACAGATGAGATTTATGAGGAGCATATGATGTGGGAGAGTCAGCAGACAGCTAGATGTATTGGGGACAGGAAACTTTACCTGTCCCTGCAAGGTGCTGGAAAATGATTTGTACGTGTATGATTATAGGTCAGTTCTTATTTACCACAGGCAATGTTTTATTCCTTTAAAGACCTTAACATTTTAAAAGTTTTGAATTTTTCTGTAACCTTCCTTGAAATAATGTTCAGAAAAATCTATTTTGTCATAAAATTAGCTTTCTAAATTACCCACCCCACCCCATATATTGTTTATTAATAGGGACCCCTCACATAAATTTAGTTTTCTTATAAATTTACTTTTAATAATCATGTTTAACTCTGGGAAACTTTATATATATTTTTTACTATCAATAAAATATCCAGATCCTGAAAATAGTTTGGTTCAGGATTACAAGAGAGAGTGATTCTCATTTTTACTCAAGACTTTTGTTCATCCTATGGCACACAGTCAGGCCTCCTTATAATGTCTGCCTCAGAAACATAGGAAATTCTACTTCAGGGGTAATTTCCTCCTCAGATAGTGCAAGCCAAAAAAAAAAAATCTATTTAAGTACTGTAGTATGGATTTTTTCATTTAGATTGCAGATTTTTATGGGATCCTTGTTTAATGTGAGCTGTAGAGAACTGGAGAGGAACCCAGCTGGCTGTGTTAGGATCTCAGCTTCAGGACACAGTGTTACTTCCTTAAGGAATAACGTTTCTACAGAAATACCTTGCATAATTAGAAAGTTTCTCCCCAGTGAGGTATTAAGTCTTTCACTCTCAGTCCCATCTCCACCTCCAGGATGTAACGGATTTCCAGGTCAATTCCCACGTAGTTCCAATTCTTTCTACTCCACTTCCTTAGGCAATTTAGAAACCATGGCTCTTAGATGCACTTTTCAGCCTTTACTGAATCCTGTGTTTCATGATTGATTCATTAGACATGACTTAGTCTGCTGAAAGCACACTGATCATTGCTTAATGTATTTTTAACATCTCTAGGAAGTCCAACTAAAATTTGGTATACATTTCAGTTCCTTTTTAAGTTTCTCTTTTAAATAGACTCTGTATTTTTTTTCCTTTTCCCTTCCTTACAACTACTAGCTTCTCTTAGTTCATTGAGAAGAAAGATTTGTGCTAATATCATTTGGAAAATTTTTTATGTGCATATCTTCTACTCTGAGTAAGTACTTTGAGAATAACAATATATAATATATTAACTATTCTGCTATTATTTTGTTTTGAAATGTTGTTTTGTTTTTAAATAAAATAAAAACAAATATATTGTTTGTTCCCATTTTCTAAAATGTTGCTATCTTTAATGACATCTTACAAAGTGATTTAAAGCAATTATGAAGTGAAAAGAATATGAATGTTATACAAAATATATTAATAGCTTACAGTGGTTCTCAGGAAACCATTTATATATCCTTAGAAATGTGAGCTTATATTCTGAGAATATTTGGGGTATTGTTTTAAATTTCTTGGTTAACTTGTTTGTTTCTTGCTCTGTGCATACTTATAGTAGCTAATCAATAATAATATATTTGCTTGGGATCTCAATAAAAATGAATGATAGGAAAAGAAGGATGGTTTGGGGACACAAAAATCAAATCTCAATGGACTAAGCGCCTTTCTACTAACTCAGGCAACTGGTCACACAATGTACCAGGTTTTTCTTTGCTATTCTTTATAAAATATGGTGAGGTCAGTTTTCAGTTGAAACATAACTGTATGGGAGGGATAGACATTTTCCTAATTGCTTACAATTGCAGCCTTTCTGAATAATACTGAAAAGACAGTTCTAGTTTCCCAGGAGACTTTTGAATAAAGCTAAATTGCTTTATTGAATAAAGCTAAATTGCTATGTGCTTTTAGTACACAGTTTTATTATAGTAAGAAATTTGGGGAAAATATAAAAAATATACTCAATCTAAGAAATGTTTGAGGGCTAGTTGTTGAACACAAATTCTTCCATTTTAATTACCACATTTAAAATGCAGCACTACCCTGATTCTATGAGATGGGTAGGGTTTATGCAAATAGGGTAACACACAGGCAAATAAGAGATATGTAATGAAAACCAGGAACAACAGAAAGAATTTGTTCCACAAAAATATGCAAACCCCATGCAAAGAGTCTACTAGTACCACCTGAATCCTGACAAACACCAGTGAAAAGCCAGGAAGATTCTAACTGGGTCAGACCTTTTAAGATGGAGTGAGGGAAAGGAAAAGGGAATGGGAGCAGCATTAGGACCCCTCAGCCGGTCCGCTGTACCCTCTCAAACCCGCAGGGGCCCACGCTTTGCCTTTACCGCTCCTCAGATACGGCCTGTACAGCTTGTCAAGCAAACAGATGTGAGTTCAGTGCATCACCGGGGCAAGGTGAAAACCACTTAAGAGGATTCAATAGAAACAAAGAGAAAAAAGATGAGAACAAACTGTATTTGTCAGGGTCCTGCTGGGAAATAAAAGCAAGACATGAATATGTAGGTGGTGAGAGATCTATTTTAAGGAGTCAGACACAGGATTAAGATGGTTGGGTCAGCGGTCTGAAGACCTAGGAAGATACTTTGGATGGGTCAAGTCCAAAAGACTTCAGATGGATAGAAATCCGTCCTGCTCAGGGGCATGACACTTTTGTGTTGTGTTCAGAACCTCAGTTTACTGGCTGAGACCAAGAGACATTATGAAGGGCAATCTATTTTACTCAGTTTACTAATTCACATGACAGTTTCACTCAGAAACAACATCAGGGAAATATGCAGAATAATTTCTGGCCAGATAGCTAGGCACTGTGGCTCTCCCCAGCTGAAACACAGAATTAACCATCACAGAACCAATGCATTCAGTGGACCAAGAAAAAAATTATAGGAGAGTTAGGAGAATTATTATGATGGAACAAAACCATCAATTTTCAACTAAGATTTCAGAAGAACAAAAATAAAAGTGATCATTTTTTGAATCTGTATTACTGGCCTCAAAGAGCACATGAAATTGATATTTCATAACACCACAATTACAAGGGGATGAAAATCATGAAATTTTGAGATATGGATAATTGTAAAGAGTTGAAGTTTTTGAAAGAAGAGGGACACCTAGAAGACAGATAAGAATTCTGTGATTAACACAGGAACATGCCTAGGAGGTGAGGAAATATCTGCATCTATAAGTTTAAAGGATTTGCCTAAGTCTAAACATAATGGCTGAGAAAACTGGTCTCACCTTGCTTAAAACATCCAACCCTCTAGATTAAAGAAACATGTGATCTTCAAAGAAAAAGTGTTACACTGACATCAGACTTCATGTATAAAACATGGAAAGGTGAAAGGCAGTGGCAGAATTCTGACTTACTAAAAGAGTGAAACCAATAAAATAGTTTCATAGCCAGGGAGAAAGTATGTTCCTACATATGGGAAATGCCAAACACTTACTTATGTCACTATCTATGTTTATCTAAATGGAATATAATGTTTTTTTTTTTATTTTATTTTTTTATTTTTTTTTTGCGGTACTGGGGATCGAACTCAGGACCCTGCGCTTGCTAGGCAGGTGCTTATTCCACTGAGCTATATCCCCAGCCCTAAATGGAATATAATGTATAATCATAGATACAAAAGCACTAAATTAACTGCCTTGTGTCAATGAGTTCATATTACAAAGGAAATTCTAATGAATACATACATGTAGTAAAATGTATCCAACCGTCAAAACCTAGAAAAAGACGAAGGTGCAATTTGGGTGCTTGAGGAGTTTCAGGTGTGTAGGGATGATGGAAACCTGGAAATGAGAGCTGTATTCTGAGAAACATGTCCTCAGGTGGCTCCCTCGTGGTGCTCACATCACAGGGCACATGCACACAGGTCTAGGGCTGAAGGACAGTCTGGATTGGGCTGACTGGTGCAAGTGAGATGCACTATGCGAGAAGCATAGGCTGCTGCCCACTAGTGTAGCAGACATTTTACAGTCAACCTTTTTATAAAGAGTATAATCTAAAATAATGATAAAGTACAGCTGGGTATGGTGGTGCACACCTATAATCCCAGCACCAGGAGCCTGAGGCAGGAGGATCAACATAAGTTCGAGGCCAGCTACATAGTGAGTTTAAGACCAGCCTGAACTCCGTGATGACACCCTGTCTCAAAAAATAATGATTGAGTATATGATGCAATAAATACAGATACCTGTAATACCATTTAGGATCATTAATTGCATGAGCTCTACACTTTAACAACTGAGAGCACAGTAAGTGTATTGACAACTGCAACCCCACATCATGTCTATAGTGCTCTGTGCCGAAGCATTGCAATGGCTACAACGTCAGGAGGTAATAGGAGATTGTCAGCTCCATTATGGCCTTATAGGATCAACATCACCTGTTTTTGCATGCATGTCTCTGGGGCTGTGTGTGTTTGTGTATTTGTCATACATATGTGGGCCACAGAATGAAGATTATGTACAGTGGGCAGACACATTCTAGGGATAGAATTACATGTATTCTGGAGGAAAGAATCAAATGATTGATTGGTCCATAAACAATTGATAACCTAAGATAAATGTGAGTTTGTCCCTTGACAGCCATATTGGTTAGTGTGCTATAAGAAATATTAATAAAGAAACTTTGTATTGAGACTTCCGGGGAAGATGGCGACTAGGTGAGCGGCAGAGGGAATCTCTCCCAGAGACCGATCCTTTGCGTGCGGGTGCCCGGTCCGTGGATGCAAAATTCCAACTGATCGGGCTGCTCTCCGCAGCATGAGCATTAAAGGGCCGGCTGGACAAGCCGGGCGGCGAGAAGTGGGCGGATCCTGAGAGCTGGGTGAACGAGAGATCGGTGAGGCGCTTCGGCCACAGCTCGGCTCAAATCGCGTACACCCGAGAGCGATTGCGGCGGGAGGAAAGCCCCCAGCTCCTGAACCCGATCGGCTCGGAGACGGCTGTAACCAGGATTTGCTGGAGGCAGTGGAGCAGAGGAAACTCAGAGAACGAGCTACTGGGACAGATTGCGCCAATCTGGGCAGCGTTCCGGGATCCCGTTCAGAGCCCCACCCCCGCAGCCGGTGCTGCGCGAATTGGAGCGGCTGCGATCCGCAGGATTTCTGAGTCGGGAAAAAGCTCGATCCACGGAGATACATCTGAACGGCATTCCTGCCTGCAGGATCCCAGGGTGAGTTGAGTGGGCGCTCTAACCGGTTTTTCCTGAGTTGGGAAGAAGCTCTGCCCAGCAAGTGACATCAAAGCAGCTTTAAGGACTGCGGGATCTCCCAGGTAGGAAGAGCTAGCTAGGCGCCCATAGGGGATTTGTGAGGGGGGAAGGAGCTCCACCCAGGGAGGAACACCTGAGTGGCCTGTCTGCAAGACGCCTGGGGCGGCGACCTGTTTATACGCCCCAGCCAGGTCTCGGGGTAGGGAGTAGAAGCGGAAATCTCAGCACACAGCTTAAGGGACATTCTCCCAAAGAGAAGGAATCATTGGAGCAGCCTCTGCAGCAGACCTTTGCCTGCTGAACTGCCTGGGGAATTTATAGCTCCACATTTTGAATCTGATACCCAAAAATGGGAAAACAGAGGAACAAAACGCAGTCTCAAAACTCAACCCCACCCAGAACGAGTTTTGAATGTGAGGATACAGGGGAACCAGGAAATCATACACCTGCAAGTTATGAAATGATTGCATCCGAAATGAAACAACTCCAACAGGCCATAAAAGAGCTTAAAGCAGAAATAAGCCACATACCCACAATGATTTCTCAGACAAAAAACGAGCTGAAAACAATGATGGAAGAAATGTTCCCTGCACATAGAGAAGATATAGTCAAAAGACTAGAAGAAAATAGGAAACAAATGGAAACGTTACAAGAGCAATTTAGGAATGAATTACCAAGAATGAAACAGGTCAAAAGAGAATGCCAGGATTTGAACACTAACACTGAAAGCATGAAAAACCATTTAAATGAAACTGAAGATAGAATTTCAGAACTTGAAGACAGCATGGCAGCTTATGAGCGTGAAAGGAAGAATCTCATGATATCATCAAAGACACAAGAAAACTCAATCCAACAGCTGCAATATGAAGCAAAATGTAACAATATTCAAATTATAGGAGTGTGTGAAACAGCAAGAGATCTCACAAACGATATAAAAGGAATATTTGATGAAATAATAGCAGAAAATTTCCCAAACAAGGTAAAAGATACTGAAGTTCAGTTAAGCGACGCATATAGAACCCCAATGATCCATAACCCAACGAAAAACACACACACGCATATAATAGTCAAGATCCTAGATATCCAGCAAAAGAACACAACATTGAAAGCTGCTAGAGAAATGAAACAGATCACCTATAAAGGAAAGCCCATCAGAATCACAGCAGATTTCTCAACGGAAACCATGAAATCAAGAAGAGCTTCGAGCGAGATACTACAGATTCTGAAACAACTTCCAACCCAGATTTATGTATCCTGCAAAATTATCCCTCAAATTCAATGGAGAAATAAAATATTTCCACGACAAAGAACAACTGAAGAACTTCATGAGTGCCAAACCAGCATTGGAAAAAGCACTAAAAGATATTCTAGACAGAGAAAAAAGAGACCACAATCCCAAGAACAGCTATAGAAATAACTCCCTAAACAGAACAAGTAATTAAACAG
>PVLD010032944.1:0-14136 GCA_004027595.1 Dinomys branickii
ATATACACACACACACACACACACATACACATACACACACACACACACATACACACACACACACATAGACAGAAGACAGCTAAGATAATTGTACCACTAATTTCTATTAGTTGATTGAAGGGAACAGTTAGTGCTTATATTGTCTGTTCACTTTATCATGCCAATACCTGGTAACCTGAGCAACTACTCTGAAGATAACAGTATGCAATATAATTGCCACTGTTCATTTCCTGTCATCTTATTTTGAAATTCTATATTGCTTTTTATTGTTCTTTATTATTGTCTTTAAAAGAGAAAAATAAATAAATTTTTAAAGAGCCTTTTTTAAGGATAACTTTTTCTTATACGGTCCATATCCAAGCATAAAACTTGTAGAGGTAAAAAGAATTGTATCAAACTGGTTGCCTTGGCAACCAGCAAGGGATTAGTAATGCACACTGTTGGGTGTCTGTGTGGGTTGTGGGTGCTTCTGGGTAACTTCGGGTACTGTATATGTTCTCTGTCCTTTCTTCTCTGGCACTGTTTGCATGCTCTGAATCCCAGGCCCCTGAGCTGGAAGTCTTTGCTCTGCCATACAATTTTTTCATGATGTTTCTGCCTGTGAGCCAGCTGATAATGCACTGAATGCCCTAAACCATAAACCAAAATAAGCCTCTCCTCCTTTAAGAAGTTGTCAGGTGTTGTGTCCAGGGATGGGAAAACATAAATCTTTGTCCTGTAGAACTCTGAACACACAAACTAATCCCAACATAGTGATCTTAACTTGAGCACCAGCAACCAAGTTCTCTATATCCAGGCTTTTAAATTTCTTAGGTGAAACTCAGAAAGAAATCTGCCATGTCACCAATTCTATATGCATTATATATTAAGATCTCTGAAGAGTTTCAGTGAAGTTCTGGAGCTAGATAAGTGGAAAACCCAGGTTCTCTCCGGAGAAGTTCTGCTCAAAAATCTTAGTGATGAGTTTTTCTGTATCCATCAATATTTTGAGCTCTGGATGTGAGTAGTGTATTTTAGAATCATATTGCTGGTCTTGGATATCTATCATTGAGATTCAAAAAATCATGGTCTCCTGTTAACTCTCAAGTCTCTCCTATAGCTCTGGCCTTAAATTCTTACCCAAAGTATGTTTTTAATTATCCTATTACACTGGGTTTGAGAGGAGTAAAATTATTAGCATTATGTTTTCATGGAATTACTCTTAGGCTCTCTAATGGGTAAATGGCAGAGGGAGGACTAAAAGGTAGAAACACGAAAAAGGCCATTAGAGTAGTCCAAGTAAGAAATAACGGGCATGTGGATTGCAGATGTTCAAAGACATGACATGACTTGTAAACGGAATAGCATCCTATGTTCATGAATTAGAAGAATTAACATTGTTAAAATACCCATGTTACTCAAGACAATCTTCAGATTTTATGAACTATATCAAAATTCCAGTGATTTTTTTCATAGAAATAGAAAAAATCCTAAAATTCATACAAAATTACAAAAGATTCAGACAAAGCAATCTTGACCCAAAAGAACAAAGTTGGAGGCATCACCCTATCTGATTTCAAAACCTATTGCAAACTATAGTAATCAAAACATCATGGCACTAGTATGAAAACAGACATAAGGACCAACAGAACAGAATAGATGGGCCAGAAATAAACCCACAGATGTGTAATGAACTGATTTTCAACAAAAGTGCCAGGAACACACAGTGGAGAAAGGTAGTATCCTCAAAGAGCCAAGAACCTGGATATTTATACATAGAAGAATGAAATTAAATCCTCATCACTCCTTACAAAAATCAATGCAAAATGCTTCTTTTTTAAAATTTATTTTAAAAGTAAAAGAAGGAAAACATATTAACAGACTGACATCCATTTACAAAATAGCATAAGAACAATACAAGCAATACAGACTTACAGACAAAGTGGTAGGAAATTAACAATGGTTGCTGTATTATGTATAATCAATGCAAAATGGACTAGGAATGTAAATGTGAGACAAAAAACTGTAAAGCTACCAGAGGAAAATATAAGGAGAAGTTCTACATGGGCTGAGCAGTGATTATTTTGAGATATTAGCACCAGAAATACAGGTAACAAAATTAAAAATATACAAATGAGATTACAGAAAACTAAAATGTTCTGTATAGCAAGGAAAAAAATAGATAACCAACAAAATACAAGGAAACATTTCCAAGCCATACACATATCTGATAAATGGTTAAAACCCAAAGTATATTAAGAATACAACAGTTTTAAAAAGTTAAAAATTGGGCACAAGACTAAACAATTCATGGCCCTTTAAACATGAGCAGAGAACCTGAATAGAATCTCTCAAAGACATACAAATTGGCAGCAGGTAAACAGGACTAAATAAATTCTAGCTGAAAGAGGGAAAATGGCCACCTAGGAGAAGACAGCAAGAGTGAGTGTCTCTATGTCTGTGCTGGATAAAAGCAAACAGATACCCTGTGGAGGGGGAAAAAGACAATGTGACACAAGAGGATAAAGAAAAAGAAAATCTAGCTGGACTAAAATCCAGTGTCTCAGGGAGGTGTGAAAGGAAAAAGACCCTTTTTGGATCACTGGCCCTCCCCACCCACCGCTAACCCAGAATGGATATCATTTGGGGAGAGGATCTGACTGAGGGAGGGGGCTGGCCTTTCAGTGACAATCTGGTTAAAAAAATAGACTACAATTTCTCCAAGCTATGTGGCATGATGAGTAACATACATATAACTGGGGAAAACACAGAAGCTAAAGCAGAAAAATGGAGTGAGACAAAATGCCACAGACCAGCATCTTGTAAACAATAACGCTCTGGCATTTGAGAGCAGCATGAGGATGGGAAGAAAGAAGGCTTGCTCAACACAGTAAAAGGCAGGTCACCCATACCTCCCAAACAAATGGGAGTGTTGTTTGTGGGACCTTCACCACAGTACCCACAATTCCCTGCAGGTTCCTACAGAGGGCCTCTAGCACCTCCTAGTCAAGGATTATAGAGGCCAGGGAAAAGCTGGTCTGTAACAAACACATGAAGCTGAGATTGGAGCAAGAGAGGATCTGTAAGAGGAGAGAAACTGGGACCCAGATGGAAGGACAATTTGGTGTGGCCAGAACAGAGAGGGAGCTCTCCTGCTGACTATTCAAGTATCAGAAAGGCCTGAGACAGCCTGTGGAGATGTCTACTACCCTGTACTGGAAAAGGGGGCCCTCTGCAAAGCCTAGCGGTGGCCCTAGAATAAGTGGGTGGGACTGAGACAGACAGACTTCTGTGGGCAGAGGCACATAGACTGGGCAAGGAAAGTCTGTGGAAGAAAGACATAGAGACAACCCTGATATTTAATGTCAGAGTGACCAAGGCAGTTGGATCCAGAGAGACCTGCAGTGGGTTATGCCTGGAGCATAGCTTGCAACCTTGACATAGGTTCAGAGGGAACAACAGCCCTTAAGGCTTTGGGCAGGCAACTCGCTGGTGCACAGGGGCACTGCTTGGCTGCTTAGGATCAGACTGTGACTCCAGTGTAGAGGGAGCCACGTGGGGCTTCAACAACTGTGCGGTTTATTTTTATTTTGGGTGTTGCTATTATTATTTCCTTGCTTCTTTGTTTGATTTGGGTCATCTTGGTTCTTTTGTATTTGTTTTCAACTTTTTCCAGTTTTTCTTTTCCTCTGGTTCTTGCTTCTCTCTTGGCCTTGCACTGTTATTATGCTTTATTCTTCAAGGCTTTCTCCCTCTGACCTGTTCTCTTTTTTAGTGCTTCTCTTTTACTTTTTATTCTCTCTCCTTCCTATTTTTTGTTATCTTCCTCATTATTTCACTTTCTTCCCTTCCCTTGCTACCTTTCCACCTATCTAAGGGTATAAATAGTATAAGGACCTGTATAAATGCATTGGAGAATAAGAATTCATCAGTGCTATAACCTAAACAGCATAATTCTCAGCCACTCTAGAATAATCATCAACAAAATCGTGGTTATAGGACCCAAACAAGTATATATCCAGGTATATTAATAGGTCCTGACAATCCCATGGTCTACATTCCATTACAAAGGACATTTTAAGAAATTCATGAACACCAAACCATCACTTTAAAAATATACAATGTCCTGGACAGAGACCATGAACCAAAATTCCAAAATGTTGAATGAAATTAATATATGAGGCAAGGTGAGTAGTTAAAAAAAAGGGGAGTCAACAATAGAAATGAACACAATGACAGAAATAAGTCATCTTTCAGTAATGATTCTCAACATAAATGGCTTCAAATCCCCAATTACAAAACATAGACTTCAGACATAAACAAGATCAAAAATCAAAGCCCAATGGTCTGTTGCATTCAAGACACTCATATAACCAAGAAATTCATAGATGAAAGGATGGAAAATAATATTCCATGTACCACATTTGTGAAAGAAAGCAGACATAGTAATTTTTATTCATTGACAAAGTAAATTTTAAGCTAAAGCAGATGAGAAAAAGCAAAGATAACTTCCTATTAATTAAAGGAATAATTTAACAGAAAGAGACAACAATTGTAAATATATATACACCAAACATCAGGGCACCATAGTTTATAAAACAAATGCTACTAGAAACAAAGGATCAAAAAATACCAACACAGTCAGTTGGTGGCTATAACACCCCATGTTTACAAATAGATCAAATTTAAAAAATTAACAAAGAAATATCAGAGCTGCTGGGCATGGTGGTACATGCTTATAATTATACAACATGTAAGGCTGAGTCAGGAGAATGACTACGCTTTGAAGGCCAGCCTAGGATACACAGTAAAATTAAGGCAAGCCTGAACTACATGGCAAGATCTTTAAAAAAAAAAAAAAAAACCTAAAACAAAAAAGAGAAAAAAAAGAATGAAATAGTAAATCTGAACCTACCCCACACTCCAACAAATGAATTTCATAGTTATCTACAGAGGGTTCTACTCTACTAGATTACATTTTTCTCAGAAGCACACAGAATGTTTTCCAAAGTAGACCACATGCTAGTCCAAGAATGTTGACTAAATAAATACAAAAGAATCGAAATAATTCCATGTATACTATCAAACCAATGCATTGAAACTAGAAAGCAATCACAAAAGAAAGCACAGAAATTTTACAAATTAAATAACACTACTGAACACTCAAAAGGTTGCAGAAGAAATCATGGAAGATATTAAATAATCCTAGAATCAAATGATGGTACCATACAATATACCAAGATCTATGGGATACAGTGAAAGCAGTCCTAACTGCTAGGAGAAATTTATTACTATAAATACTCACTTTAGAAAAAAACAGGTTGGGCTCAAATAAACAACCAAATTATGCTACTTAAAACACTAGAAATACAAGAATGGTCCTAACCCAAATTTGGTATAAGGAGGGAAATCATAAAAATTAGAGCAGAAATTAACAAAATCGAGACAAAAAAGAATAGAATCAATGAATTGAGAAGCTGGTTCTTTAAAAAACTAAACAAAACAGACATTTAGCCAAACTTACCAAAAAATAGAACAGAAAAAAACACACCCACATAATTAGAAATGAAAAAGATGAAATAATAAGGAAAACCACTGAAATGCAGATAATTCGTAGCTAATATGAAAAATTGTACTCCAATACACTGAAGATTCCTGAAGAAATGAACCAATTACTAAAAACATGAATCATCAAAACTGAACTAAAAAGACATAGATAATCTGAACAGTGCAACATCAGGTAGTGAAAGCAAGTCCATAATAAAAATGTACCAACTAAGAAAAGCTCAAGGCCTGGTGGATTCACTGCTGAATTTTTCCGGAGCTTCAGGGAGGATATAAGACCAACACTCCTCAAGCTGTTCAATGAAATCGAAAAGGTAGGAGCATTCCCAAAGTCATTCCTGCAATCTGCCATTACCCTGCTTGCAAGATCAGACAAGGACAAAATTCAAAAGGAAAACTACTGGTTAATCTCATTAATAAAAAATACATATAAAAATTCTCAACAAGATACTGGCAAATAAAATGAAAAAAAAAATCAGCAAAAAGATCATATATCTGACTAAGTAGGCTTCATTCCAGGAATGAAAGGATACTTAAAGATTAGCAAATCAATAAATGGAATACAACATAACAACAATAAGGGAGAAAATCACATTATCATCTCAATAGATAAAGGAAAACGTTTGATAAAATCCACAATCCATTCATGATGGATAACACTGAAGAAAATAGGATGGACCTTATCTCAATCTGATAAAAGCCATTTATGACAAACCAACCACCAAAATCATATTAAATGAAGAAAAACTTAAAGCTCTCCCTCTAAAATCAGAAACTAGACAAGGGTGCTCACCATCACCACTCCCATGCAGTGTAGTGCTCAGCACATCAGCTGGGACACATAGGAAAAGGAAAGAGAAAAAACCGTAAGGATAGGAAAGGAAGTCAAATTAATATTATTAATTTGATCCCTTATATAGAAGATCCAAACACTCTACCAAAAGACTCCTAGAATAATAACCAAATTCACCAATGTAGTGGGCTACAAAATCAACAAACAAAAATTAATAGCATTTGTATATATCAATAATAAACCCATAAAAATGAAATTAGAAAAAATATCATTCACGATAACAGCAAGAAACTCAAATACATAGGAGTCAACTGAACCGAAAAAGTGGAAAGTCACTACAACAAAAGCTAAAGTAATTTGAAAAAGGAGATCAAAGAGGATATCAAAAAAATGGAAAGACAGACCCTGTTCTAGATAGCCAAAGAAAGTATAGTCAAAATAACCATACTTGAGATACACCGTGCTCTGCCTGGCCCTGGGCGCCATTAGAGCACCCGTGCCCACGAGACTTTCCTGCAAAGAGCCAGACCAGCTCAGCGGAGCTACAAGAGGAGCTCTTCCCATGAGACTCTCACCACGTGAATAAATTCCACCAGAGTGGAAGCGCCTGTGAGACTTTCCCGAAGTTTCCTGCAGAGAGGGAGCCCAGCTTAACAGCAACAGTAGAGGAGGCTTTGCAGCAGACCTTTGATGACAGGCCACCTTTGTGGGCCTTTGCAGCAGGCCCACACTGGTACTCTGCCTGGCAATACAACTTTCCCCCATCATCGCAGGTAGGCTCTGGGCCAGGCACCTCAGCAATTGTCTGGGGTTCCTGAGGTCCAGCGCTTCACAGTCAGCTAACATCTGGGGATAAGTTTGATATCCAGGTAAACTAGGGTTGCCAGAGTCATCTGCGAGCTGTCTGGGTAGTGTGCAGCTCAACACTTTTCATCTGACATCCAAAATGACAAGACAGAGCAGCAAAGCGCAGCCAGAGAACTCAACCCCACCCAGAACAAGTACAGGAAACAATGATATAGGAGAACTAGGAAACCACATACCTGCAATTTCTGAAATGATCGCATCTTAAGTAAAGAAACAACTGCACCAGGCCATAGACGAGATTAAAGCAGAAATAATCTCTCAGGCAAAAAATGAAGAGAAAATAATAATGGAAGAAATGCTCCACACATATAGAGAAGAAACAGATGAAAGAATAGAAGAACATAGGAAACAAATGGAAATGTTACATGAACAATTTAGGAATAAATTAGAATGCATGAAAAACTCAAAGCAATTGTCAGGAATTGAAAACTTCCATTGAAAGCATGCAAAACTGCTTCAGTGAAGCTGAAGATAGAATTTCAGATCTTGAAGACAGCATGGCAGCTAACAACCATGAAAGGAAGGATCTCTTAAAGTCATCAAGGATCCAAGAAAAATAAACCAACAGCTCCAAGATGAGTCAAAAAGAAATAATATCCAAATAATAAGAATCAATGAAACAGTAGGAGGTCACACAAATGATATAAAAAGAATATTTGCAGAAATAATAGCAGAAAATTTCCCAAACATGGTAAGAGATACTGAAGTACAGTTAAACGAAGCATATAGAACCACAACAACCCATAACCCAAATAAAGCCACACCCAGACATATAATAGTGAAGATCCGAGACATCCAGCCAAAGAACATAAAATTAAAAGCAGCTAGAGAAAAGAAATATGTCAGCTATAAAGGAAAGTATCTTGGTTACTTTTCTCTCGTTGCTGAGACAAAATACCCAATGCCCAAAAGGAAGGAAGGAAAGGTTTATTTAGCTTACAGTTTGTGGAGGTTTCAGTCCATACTTGGCTGCTTCTGAGGCAGAGTGGCACAAGGCAGAGGGCAAACTGTTCAGGGTAGCTGAGCACAGCAAAAACAATCAGCAAAAGGGAAGAATGGCTGCAAGCAGCCTCTTCTCTTTCCTTACATTGAAAAACAACCTACCCCCACCCAGGGGTCATGTACCTCTCACACAATCGCCATGCCCTCCTCTTCCACAGGCTCAGGATGTTTACAAAGTAAGCACCGCAGCTTCCTCCTGAGTCACTCGCTAAACCTCTAGATTCCCCAAGTTGACACAATGTATCAATCATAACAGAAAGCCCATCAGAATCACAGCAGACTTCTCAACAAAAACCATGAAATCAAGCAAAGCTTGGCGCAAGGTATTACTGATTCTGAAACAAATCAGCTTCCAACCCAGACTGATGTATCCTGCAAAACTATCCTTCAAATTCAATGGAGAAATAAAATATTTCCATGACAAAGAACAACTGAAAAACTTCATGAGTGCCAAGCCAACATTACAAAAAGCACTAAAACTTCGAAGTTATCAATATGTAATACAACAGCCATTGTTAATTCCCTTTCATCTTGTCTGTAATTCAGTTTTGATTGTACTATTCTTGTGCTACTTTGTGTCTTTGTTAATATGTTTTTGTTCTTTTACTTTTAAAATAAAAAAGTGTCATAAAAAAGCACTAAAAGAAATTCTTGACAGAGAAAAAAGAGACCACAATCTCAAAACAACAATAGAAAGGAAGCTTTAAGCAGAACAAGCAAGTAAACAGATAGCAAAAATAGGGAAGCAACAAGTAAATAGCATGACAAGAATAAGCCAACGTATAACAGTTATAACCGTTCATGTAAATGGCCTCAATTAACCAGACAAAAGAAACAGACTGGCAGAGTGGATTAAGAAACAAAATACAACAATATGCTGCATACAGGAAACACATTTTACTCCAAAGGAAATCCACAGACTGAAAGTTCAAGGATGGAAAACAATTATCCGTGCAGCAGGTTCCCAGAAAAAAGCAGGGGCAGCTGTTATGTTTGCAGACAATGTAAACTTCAATCTGAAAACAATCAAAAGAGATAAAGAAGGCCACTACATACTAGTTAGGGGAAAGCTGCACGAGGAAGAGATAACAATCCTAAACATTTATGCACCAAATACTGGAGCACCAAAGTATAAGTCAAATCTTAACAGACATGAAGAACCAAATAATTAATAACACTATTGTAATAGGGGACCTAAACACCCCTTTGATGCAAAGAGACAGGTCAACTGGACAAAAACTCTGCAAAGAAATAACAGACCTGAACCAAAGGTGCGAACAAATGGACTTAGTAGATGTATACAGAGTGTTCCACCCCACAACATCAGAATACACATTTTACTCAGCTGCACATGGGTCTTTATCTAAAATAGACCACATTCTAGTCCATAGAGCATACCTACCTAAATGCAAAAGAATTGAAACTATCCCATGCATATTATCTGACCACAGCGCAATGAGATTGGAAATTAATGACAAACGGAACTCCAAAAATCCCATAAACATTTGGAAATTAGACAAGAACCTCCTGAATAACCAATGGGTCACACAAGAAATTAAAGAAGAAACTAAAAATACCTATAAACAAATGAAAATGCAAATACAACCTACCAGAATCTGTGGGATGCAATGAAAGCAGTCCTCAGAGGGAAGTTTATAGCAATGAACTCACATATAAAGAAAACAGAAAGAGAGCAAATAAATAGCCTAACGCTACACCTCAAACTTCTAGAAAAAGAAGAACAAGCCAAACCAAAAGCCCAAAGAAGGAGGAGATTATAAAACTCAGGACAGAAATTAATGCAACTGAGATGAAGAAAACACTACAAAAATAAATGAATCAAAGAGTTGGTTCTTAGAAAGAATGAATAAAATTGATAAAACCCTAGCCAACCTTATCAAAAAAGAAAGGAAAGAATTCAAATTCATACAATAAGAAATGAAAAGAATGAAATCACAACAGACCCCACAGAAATTCAAAAGATCTTTAATACCTACTTTGAAAATCTTTACTCCCATAGGATAGAAAACTCAGAAGAAATGGACAGAGTCCTAGAAATGTACAAACTACCAAAATTGAATCAGGAGGATACAAAAATCTTGAACAACCCAATATCAATTAGTGAGATTGAAAATGTCATTAAAAACTTACCGACAAATGAAAGCCTAAGCCCTGATGGATTCACAGCAGAATTCTATAAAAAATTAAGCAAAGATTTAATGCTGAATCTCAAACTTTTCAAACTCTTCAATGAAATTGAAAAGAAAGCAGTTCTCCCTAACTCATTTCTGGAGGCAAGTATTATACTGATACCAAAACCAGAGAAGGACCAAACTAAGAAAGAGAACTATAGGCCAATCTCTTTAATGAACATAGGTGCAAAGATATTCAATAAAATACTACCAAACAGAATGCAGCAAATCATAAGGAAAATTGTACACCATGACCAGGTTGGATTTATTCCAGGAGTGCAGTGATGGTTCAGTATTCACAAATCAATTAATGTAATACATCATATCAATAGAGTCAAAGACAAAAAAAATGATCATCTCAGTAGATGCGGAAAAAGCTTTCGATGAAGTCCAGCATGCATTCATGTTAAAAACCCTAGAAAAAATAGGAATAGATGGCCTTTACCTCAATCTAATCAAAGCCATCTATGACAAACCAATAGCCAACATCATATTAAATGGGCAAAAACTGAAAAAGCTTTCACTTTAAAGTCAGGAACAAGACAAGGATGTCCACTGTCACCACCCCTATTCAACATAATTCCTCAAGTGTTAGCCAGAGCAATTAGACAAGAGAGAGAAATAAAAGGAATACAAATAGGAAAGGAATACAACTATCACTATTTGCAGATGACATGATTCTTTACATGGAAGACCCCAAAAACTCCACAAGAAGAGTCCTTCAATTAATAGACAAATTCAGCAGAGTAGCTGGATACAAAGTCAACACCCAAAAATCAATAGCATTCCTACACACAAACAACAGTCTGGGAGAGAAATTAAGGAAACCATACCTTTTACAATAGCATCCAAGAAACTGAAATATTTTGGAATCAATCTAACAAAGGATGTAAAAGATTTATTCAATGAAAACTACAGTACTGTGGAAAAAGAGATCGATGGGGATTTCAATAAATGGAAAAACATTCCCTGCTCATGGTTAGGAAGAACCAACATTGTGAAAATGGCCATACTCCCAAAACTGTTGTACAGATTCAATGCAATTCCCATTAAACTACCATTAGCATACCTCACAGATCAAGAGAACATATACCTTAAATTCATCTGGAACCAGAAGAGACCCAGAATAGCAAAAGCAATCATGGGCAACAAGGACAAGTCAAGTGGAATCACAATCCCTGACCTCAAATTATACTACAAAGCTACTGTAATAAAATCAATCTGGTACTGGCTAAAAAACAGACCTGAGGATTGATGGAACAGACTGGAAGATGCAGCCATAATTGCTAACACACTCAGCCACCTAATATTTGACAAAGGGGCCAAACAAACTCACTGGGGAAAAAATAGCCCGTTTAATAAATGGTGCTGGAAAAATTGGCTTCCTCTTGCCTAAGACTGAAAACAGACCCATTTTACCACCATGCACCAAACTCAAGTCAAAATGGATCACAGATCTCAACATTAAAACAGAAACTCTAAATCTATTTGAAAAGAAAGTAGGTAAAAATCTTGAAGACATAGGAGTAGGCAGAGAGTTCATGAACACAAATCAAACTGCAAGGGAAACACTTCAAAGAATCAATAACTTGGACTCATCTTACTGTAAAGTTTTTGCACATCTAAAGAAATCACCAGCAAAGTGAAAAGAAAACCCACAAATTGGGAAAAAAAATCCTAGCTGGATGCCCCTCAGACAAAGGTCTTCTATCTAGAACATACAAAGAATTAAAAAACATGAACCAGTCCAAATTCAAAGACCCAATCCAGAAATGGGCATCTGAGATGAATACACACTTCTCAGATAAAGAAATACAAATGACAAATAAATATATGAGAAAATGTTCTACATCTTTAGTCATTCTAGAAATGCAAATGAAAACAACACTGAGATTTCATCTCACCCCTGTAAGATTGGCCAGCATCAAGAAATCATCCAATAACAAATGCTGGCGAGGCTGTGGATAAATAGGAACTCTTCTTGACTGTTGGTGGGAATGCAGACTGGTGAAACCACTGTGGAGATCAGTTTGGACATTCCTTAGCAAACTGATCTAGAGGTCCCATTCAACCCAGCTATTCACCTTCTGGGTATTTTCCCAAAAGTTCTGAAAGCATTATATCACCACGACATATGTGCACCCATGTTTATAGTAGCATAATTTGTAATAGTTAAGTCATGGAAGCAACCCAAATGTCCATCCACAGAGGACTGGATTAAAAGAATGTGGCATTTTTATATAATGGAATATTACTCAGCTATTAAGAAGGACAGATTTGGGGCTTTTGTAGGCAAATGGTCACAATTGGACACCATACTCATAAATGAAATAAATCAGAGGTTCATGTGCAGGCAACATATTGTATCATTGGTGTAGGAATCTGAAGGTGGGAATGTGGATTGGGGGGTGTGAAGGGAATCTGCTCAAAGGTAGGTAGCAGGTGGGATGGGGAAGAAGAAAAGGAAGAAAAGGACAAATACATACCTATGCATGTATATGCAGGATGGCTAATATGGTGCCACTGTTGACCTGTGTGGCTTTATGGTAAGGAACAGTTCATGATTGTTTGATCAAGATTGTGTGTCTATATGTGAATACAGGAGCATGCACTTTGAGGTTATCAATGTGTGGGGCAGCAACCATTGGTGATTCCCTGTCGCTTTGTCTGTAATTCAATGTTGATTGTACTGCTCTTGTGCTACTTTGTGTCTTTTTGTTACTGTTTTCCTTTTTTTGTTGTTTTCTTTCTGGTTTTCTTTGTTCTTTTATACCTCAAAAAAAAAAAAAAAATAACCATACTTCCAAAATGGATGTATAGATTTAATCCAATCCCAATCAAACCATCAACAGCATTCCTCATAGAACCAGAAAAAAGTATTCTGATGTTCATGTGGAACCAGAAGGGACCTAGAATAGCAAAAATAATTTGGGGCAAGAAGAGCAAACAAGAGGCATCACAATTCCTAATTTCAATTTGTATAACACAGCTACTGGAACAAAAACAGTACAGTATTGGCACAATAGCAAATATGTAGATCGATGGAAGAAGAGGGTGCAGAAACAACTCCAGAAACTTCAACCACCTGATCTTTGACAAAGGAACCACCAATATATGCTGGAGTACCGAAAGCTTTCTCAGCATGTGGGGCTCAGAAAACTGGCTATACACATGTAGAAGACTGAAAATGGATAGAGGATCTAAATATTAAAAAGAGACAACCTGCTGGAATTTAAAATAGGTAAAACTGTTGAAGACATGGATACACCTTGAACAGACCCCCTCCCCCGCTACTGCACAAGAAATAAGATTAAAAAAATCAATTAGTGGGATTATGTTAAATTAACAAGCTTCCGCACAGCAAAGAAACCAACCAATAGAGGGACAAGAGAATTTACAGAGTGGGAAAGCATTCTTGCCAGCTACCCCTCAGAGAGATGATTATTATGTAGCACATCTAAAGAATGTAAAAGTGTTGGGTCCCTGTATTACTCCTTTTCTTATCAATGAGACACAATACTCAACACCCCAAGGTTAAAGGAGGAAAGGTTTAGTTTCTGCTGTTCGTAGAGGGTGGTTAAATCTACTTAAAAATACAGCACCTTCATGATCCAGTCACCCTCCAGAAGTCCTGCCTCTAAACGCAGGACAGCTTTGAGGGACATTTTTAATATAAACTACATAACACAGAATCATGAAGTCAGTATATCAAAGTGACAGTTACACTTCCACATTCAT
>PVLD010032945.1:0-14135 GCA_004027595.1 Dinomys branickii
AAAAAAAAAAAAAAAAAAAAAAAAAAAAAAAAAAAAAAAAAAAAAAAAAAAAAAAAAAAAAAAAAAAAAAAAAAAAAAAAAAAAAAAAAAAAAAAAAAAAAAGAAAACACAAGAACCAAAAATCCAAAGACAAGAAAGAAAACAGGCATACATCAACAACAGCAACAACAGAAAAAAAAAAACACCGCTTGTTGCTGCTTTACATATTGTTATCTTCGACAGCCTTTTACAGTACACAATGAGCATCCTTAACATAAAAGTTTGAAATCACAGTGTTGTGACGCTGAACCTTTTGAGGGCCGACATGAAGCCAGAAAAGGCAAATGACGCATCTGACAGCAAGTGATGAGTTAGGATCAAACGCACATGTAGGAAAAATAATGTTTATAATTTCCTGTAGTATATAAGTATGAAATGTATTTGAAACGTAAACCAATTTCATGTCGAGACACGAGTTTGATCCTGGAGACATCTAATTACAGATATGTAAATACTTAAAACATGGGAAAAAAAATTCGACAAACACTTCTAGTCCAAAGAAATTGGTGTGAGATACACTATAAAACATATTCATGTTAGAGGAAAACACACAAGAAAATGAAAAGATAAAACCATAAGACTAATCACCCCAAATATTCTGTATTCAAACCAGTATATTTTGCAGCACCATAATCTGAATATTTGCATTTATTACAGATACATATGTTGAAATTCTAACCTATAATGTAATGATATCAGAGGTGGCCTTTCAGCAGTGACTGTCTGAGAAGAAAGTCATTGAGAATGGACTGAGTGACTTTATAAAAGAAGTCTGAGAAACAACTTTCATCTCTGCCTGAACCAAATGAAAGTTTCACATAAAATTCAAATCTGATTTCTTTTATTCATGGTAAAATTAACCACTGAAGAAAAAATATGCTTTAAATTATAAGAAATTTACCCTCTGCATGTAAAGCTTTCCAGTGTAGTTAGTACATTTTTAAAGGTCTATAACAGTACTATTTGTTAAAAATCTCTTATGACTAAAATACTGTTTCATTAGCCAGATTATCTAGGACCAGAATGTTACACGTAGTAGCTATGACTTTGGTCTTCATAAATAGTTCTAACACTAATATGAATGTGTAGAAATTCTGAAATACTTTAATGAATTTTGTTTTTTATCTAACTTTTACCAAAACATAATCAATGATATCATAGTGCTAAAAATCACCCATATTTGTTCACTGGAATTATATTCATCTTCAAGTTCTTGGTTGATTTGTATTTGCAAAATTCACCTTCAAACATAAATCGATATTAGCATACAGATAGAATTGAACATTATGTCAATAGTGATTGACAAAGTCAGTATGTTTTTGGTCATGTCACTTTAGATTTGTTTCGTTTTTATCTTATAAGCAGAAAATGTAAAATAGTATTTCAATTTTCCAATCCATTTAAACTGAGACAAAAGTAACAATTCAGAGAAAAGTAATGAAGGTGCTGTGGTTACGAAATGATTGACATATGGCTGAACTATGTTTTAGTTGTAAAGTCAGGACAGTGTCGACACAAGTGTGTTGATTCAGTTGGTATCTTCAGGTCCCCTTTTCCATAGATAATTGATTTCAAGCTATGACTACAAAGAAGAAATGACACTTTCTTATGTCTATATGGATTTCCACTGACAGGACTGTGTTGTTTTATTTGCAATACATTTGAAATGAAGTGAAAAGGATATCTAGTGCAGGGTTAGCTAAATTTTCTTAAACATTTCCCATAATGGGAAATAAGTTTTGAAGCTTGGTATTTCACTATAATGTAGGAAAAGAATGCCTCTGTGCATGTACATAATGCAATGATCGATAATATATAAGAAAATGGAATTTAAATCAAATAAAACTTTATATCTTGGAGAATGATTTATAAATATGAATAAAAAGAAGGGTAAGAAAATATAATTTATGAAAGGAAAGGAATCTTTGCCACATGTAGAAAATAAAGTGTCTATGTACAAAGACTTTCAATACTGAAGCATTTTTAAAAATTTAGGAAAATCATACATAAATAAACATATATATACAGATATATTTCTGTAAACCCAAGATAAAGATATCTTTAGATAAATATGTTATCTTCCTTTAAAACTTAAATGTATAGATCATAATTTTAATAATGCAGGAATCAAAGAGGAATAGTGAGAAAAGATCAATAGAATTCATAAATTATACGTGAAGATGATTTTGAAAAACATGTAAAATAATTAAAAGTTTGCCTCACTATTTTGGCACATGCTATTGAACCCTGAAAAGACATGAAACAAAATAAAAACATAACGCAAGATACAAATACCAGGCTAGAAACTTCTTGGGTGTACCCTAATTAATGAAATTCCAACTATGAATGAAGTGTTTCCTAAGTTACAATAATGAAAAATGTCTCTTTTGGTTTTTTTTTTTGGACCAGGAATTGAACTGAGGACTTCACAAATTACAACGACATTGACATTTTTGTCATCTGGCCTGGGGTGTCCCTTCGGATCTGCGGCATTTTTCTTAATCTTCCATCTCTGCAGCGATTCCTCCTCACTTGCAAATCTATTCATAGCCAGGCGCTCAAGGAAATGGTGGCAGGTAGCAGCTATTATTTCACAGATTTTCATTCCCACCCCAATTTTGTCATGTATCGAATGCCTGAAATATTCTGTCAATTTTTAAATTATTTAGTATTTCAGGTCTTTACTTCCACAACTTCTATTTGAGCTGAAAAAAATCTAAATGTGTGCTGTAAAGGATGCAAAGATTTCCCTTCTTTTTCAGTGTCAGCGTGGTCGAAAGCAAAGATACAGTCCACGTCATACTGCGTCCTAATTTTCTAGTTGAAAACAGAACGCTGATTATGCCCCTCGCTTTCCTGCACGTAAGGTAGTAGGCAACACTGTCTACAGAATTTTAAAACATCCCTTCATGCATCAAATCATAGCATGTAGGATGTACAAAGTGCTGTGTACACTGAGTTATAATAAGATATACAGAGCAAAATATATTTCTACTAGTTCACCATATGGCCATGTTACCCTTGTCCGCACAGGGATGTGCCATCCTTTAGGAACTTCAAGATAGCAAATAAATATAACCAGGCATTTTACTTTACTGTTTTCTTCAAACTTAATTTTAAAGATTGGCAAGAATGTGAAGCCTTTGGTGAAAGGAACCTGGAAGAGAAGGGGAACGCAGTGATATGACTAGGTGATAAACACACTTACCCATTTTTTTCTGTTTTTCCAAATTTGCTTTCACCTACTAGATTACTACCTCATGTATGAGACTGTCAGTTTGATGAAGAGAAATCTAAATAATTCAAAGGATAAATTAACCAACTTTTAAAAAGCAAAAAGAGCTAGTTTACAAGATATTTTGAAAATATTGTTCATTTTATTTATTTTGTAAAATAAATATTTAATTTAAGATCTTTTGCAAGTGCTTCTCAAACACTGAGTGTGAAGAATCACTTGGATAACTTTAAAAACAATTCACTAGGAATCTCAAGGATTTGGTCTTAGTAATTCTGGAGGATATCTGTGGAAATTGAATCTTATAATTTCACAAGTTTTGAGGAATCTTCCAGAATGAGTATCACATTTTAATAGGACAGTGTTAAAATTCAATATTAGAAATGTTGAAGCCAACATATAGTGATCCTTAGAGGCTAGACTTGGCAGGCTTGATGTATTCCCCTGAAATTTCTTGGTCATTGGTTAGTGGTGTGCTAGTAATGACTCAGGTCTAGTCAGCCCCGCTGGTCCCTAGGTATGAGTTAGGTATGATTTAATCCCTTTGTTACGGAAATTGTTCATTCTTGCATGCAGAGAACTACTGATCTTTATTAGTTTATTTTGCTAAGCTTTGTATTACTCAAATATAGTCTCACATGTATATGAGTATTTGATCTAAATTCTTTAATATCACACATTGTGCATGTCTTGAGCACCCTGGTATTCCAAGAATTTAACTTAGGCTGGTCACTTAGTATACGTTCACTTAAAAATTTGTAGAATAAATAAATCTTATATATAATTTGTATAATTCATAGCAAAAGTTAGGTGGCTCTCACCTAATCCCATGGCATTTTCTGCTGTGCTCTGAGAATATCAGGGATACAAAGCATAAATGTCAGCTCTCATATGTATAATCCCTGGTTTTCTTATTGGTCTCTCCCATTAAAATGTTTTATTTGAAAAATAACTTTACTTTTTAATTCTAGATCTTGCAAGAAATTGTCACATTGTATTTCTATGCTTCAAAAATTGTTAGTTCACATACTGAACGGTTGCAATTATTTGTATCTTGGGAGGTCCAACTGTGGACACCTCATTACTAATTTTATTATTTTCTAATCAATACTCATTGGCAGCTGACATTCTCAACTCCAACTCTGCTTCTTTAAGGAAACTTTCAACCTCCAAATGCACCCTGCCATTCTGTCTACTAGCAGTGCTCTATTATGGGTTGGAGCACTTATCCCAATGTCATCTTTATTCTTTTCGTGATATTTAACCTTTAAAAAGCTTTCCTCTCCATTTACATGTGAGAATAAAGTGACCACTATGGCTCGTTTTTCAACACACGATGCAATTTTTATAAAATTATCAGAAGCAATACAGTTAATTTTGAAGGACTCTAATAATATTATAGTAAGCATTCAAATGAGTAAACATAATGAATGACATGTTTGTTTTCTAATAAAAGTATATACACTTTAGGTATTTTTCCTAAGTACTTATTTGCATGCAATTAATATATTATTTAACATAGAATTCTAATAAGTTTCTAATAAAAATGTTAAAATATCAGAGATAAATAATTCATGCTGAAATGTTTAAACCAACCATTCAAATTACACAAAAACAACTAAAAACATATACAAATATTATATATATACATATATATATACACACTCACACATACCATTACATTTCACAATATAGATGATCTCAATATAATTAAATCATAGATTGTCTAAAAAACAAGTGGCACTGACCATATAATGAAACCCTCATGGATAGAATAAATGGGACAATGAAGGTATGTGAATAGGTCTAAAACTCAGTGTCTACTCAGGGTGGGATGCAGCCCAGTGAGTGAGGTCTTGGTTAAATTATGTGAGGGTCTGGGTTTGATCTCAGGTGAAAAAACAGATAATATACCTGCAGTAGATAGATAAAGAGGTACAGATAGATCGATGACAGATACAGAGATGTATAGTGAGAAAGGAATGCTACAGCTCGTATCTAGTTGTTCCCCCAAAGCCTCATGTGATGCTTTTCAGAGGCGGCTGGGTACGCAGTATCTGATGCTGGGGGTCAAGGATATGATGCTGACATTGATTCATTGCTTAATGTTAGGGATAAGGTGCCCCGCCCTGGATGAGGGTGCTATGCACCATTAGGATGGGGAGCCTGGATAGGGTATAAAGGACGGGAAGAGGGCTGTTGCTTGTCATTTGTTGCTTTGCTATGATGAACTGTTTCTCCTCTGTGATGCCCCTCTTCCACACCACATTGCCTTGGAACCAGCTGATTACTGACGAAACCCCTACTGTTAATGACAATAAACCTTTCCTCTTTTGGTCTCGGTGTCAGGTATTTTTTCTCACCAATGAGAAAACTAAGACAGATAATGAACAAAGGTAGTGACTGCATTACATGCATTAAAGAATATTGAATAATTCATTTTAGTTTTGGATCAGGCAAAGGAAAAGTAGGAGACGAAGAAAGAATTGTGAATGGGCCTGAGTGATGAAAGGCTTTGGACGTATTTCAGCTTCTGGCCCCTATCCCATAAAATAGTAAAATCTGGGTGTAATTGAAACATAAGCCATTCCCTTGAGAAGTCCATCCATTGAAATGTAAGCTTATAGATGTCTTGATTAACCATAGTTATATGAGTCTTGGTATCGAAGTTCAAATACATACACAATAATATACATGTCATATTTAATCTTAAACATAAAGGCATTATTTAATTTTATTAATGAACATTTTTATATGAGATAATATTTTTCAATTTCAGATACCACACATAATATTACAATTACTGTACTAATTTGGCAGACATATTTTCTTTTTAACTCTTAATTGAAATAAGAGCTTGAACAACCTTCTTATGAAAAAAGCTAAAGATGCATATTTCTGTAAATTGATATGTGAATGGCAAAATAGTATTAGTGGTATATTTGACAAAATTGATTTTAAAATGCCTACAAAAACTTATCTTTGTGGACACCTTCTTATAATTAAATTTGGTTTTAATGTGTACTTTATTTAGCAGCAAATGTGTCCCAAAACAGCAAGCTGTGCAACCATGATAAGACTTATGTGAAAAGAAATATATTTGAATTAAACCATGAGCCCCTAATTGCTCCATCCTTGAGTACCCAAAAGACATGAAAACAAAATACTGTAATTCTATTTTTTTTTTTGGCGGTACTGGGGATCGAGCTCAGGACCCTGCGCTTGCTAGGCAGGCGCTTATTCCACTGAGCTATATCCCCAGCCCAGTACTGTAATTCTATATCCTGATAATTTCACCCTACTGTCAGAAATGTTGTGAGGAATAGCATGTGTTATCCTATAGCAAATATAACAATGCTGATGACAATCAACTTTCTGTTATTATTGTGAGGGAAACCTGACATGAAACTAAAATGATGAATTTGACTTCAGTGCAGGACACACTACAATGAAATATGTAAACAATGAAAAGCTAGAAATAATTACAGCTGTTCGTCAGAATAGAAAATAATGAACGCTAAATATACACCAAAGTTTGCAATGGGGAAAGCAGTTACATTAACCATTCTCACTGAAAATCAAACATTTCATCAACTCCTCCAGTAAGCAATTTTGGTAAATTTTGAATCACCGCATTTTAAGAAGCCCTATACTCAAAAGCTCTTTGTGTTTAATATTCTTGTATGTATGTGAGGGTGACAAATTGCTGTTTTGTTAAGTATTAGTGACAAAGTAAAATGGTAAAACAAAACGATATATGTATGTATTACAAAGTAATATCATATGATATGTGATCAAAATGTAGATGCTGAAATTTAAAAAATATTGAGGAAATTACACATTTCTATTAATTCCCAGGCAAATACTCTTCCCATTGTTGAACACACTTTTGTGATGGTTCTTATACTATTCTGAGGAAGTTCTATGGGTCTCCATTTGTGGTTTTAGTTACAATATTGTGGGTCTCCCCAATTCCTGGATTGATTCAAAACATTTACATTTAAAGATAATTTTGACTCAGGGAAAGAGTGAGAAATTGCACAGTGCCAGATTCTATGAATAAAGTAGATGAGAACACCTATAATTTTTGTTTGATAGCAACTGCTTTACATAGTTGATCAATTCCCTATGATCAATTAATATGTTGAATATTTAAATTTTAAAAATGTACTACATTAAAAGAAAGACATTTCCATTAAGAGAATTCCCCTTAGAATACTCAAAATATTCCCGTTCCTTGCGGACATACACATTCTATAATTTTTGGCAGAACATCTTTTATTTGATAAGGTTTTTCAAATTTAATCATTTACCACATATTTGGATCAACCATATATATTTTTTTCAATAAAAATAGAAATGAAACGTACTATGCATCTCTTGTTTTTCCCTTTGCTGCCATCATGTAGTGGGTTATGATATCGTAGTGCAATGACTTGTGTAAATCAGATTTATTATTTTTCTCTTAAATAAAATAGTTCTTAGAAACTCCCCAACAACCTGTAAGTAGGAGTTAAAATAAAGACAGAAGTGTGACAAAGGGAAATTTAAAATAAGTGAGCCCTTTCTTCACAAGTTTGCTTGTCTCTGCAGAAGGACGACTGGATCACCCCACTCATACTGGAAGAGCAGTGATCATGTCCATTTTATTTACTTACTTTTTGCTTTAGTGAGTTAAATAGCAACTCATTCATCACAGAAAGTTAAGTCATACAGACAATTGTTATACTTTCTTGTTTTTAATCTCAATGAGTGAATAATAAAGCAGAACTCTTTTATTTAAAGAAGATTAAACACTTGTTGAAAATGTCTCACTTGGTTCATATTACTATGCACCAAGATTATCCCTTTTGTATTGCTATCAAAACATGTCACTGGATGAAGCTTTGAGTATCACAGGATTCCCTCAGTGAGTGCTACCCACCAGGCGTTCTTTCTGGTGCTCCTATTCAAATCTAGTAGCCTCATGGGCAACACAGTAAGTGGATTAAAGTTATTTATTTCTTCTACATTTTGGAAGGCTTATGAAACTTCAGCTTTGTGCTATTGTCTTCAGGTAATTAAAATGAAATTAATTGACAATTATCCCTGTAGAAAATACTCCAACATACAGAACACAGTACCCTCAATAACTTTATTGAACTGAGAGGCTTCTCATTATTGGGGGAGGACTTATCTCTCACATTTTGGTGTAGTTACCCAGTGACACAGAGGTTTTTGATACTTCATGGCCACCATATTATTTTGCATGATAATTCCATGTGGTGAGGGTATGACTTGAATGAACTGATCATCTTTAATCCACTAGCACTGTGAACAGTAAGACAGGAGGGAAATTTACCACTCTTACTGAGTTTGATTCTGTTTATTGCGTTTAAGTTCCAAGTCAGTTTACACATACAAGAGGTAAAGTTTGTGATTTTATTTTTATTTTTTGAAAATAAAATATATATTTTTCAACTATTACAAGGAGATTCATCATATTACAATTATAAGACAGTTTATATTTAATAATTTTAAAAATTTATTTTCAATAATATTCTTCTTTCAAATATTTCTTCTTATTGGTATTTTGATGTACTGTTTCCTTGTATTAATGACATTGATAGGAAAGAATAGCTAAGTTGATACAAGTCAGATAAACATTAGGAAGACTGTAGCAGCGCCTTTGCATTCTCTTGCAGTTATATATTCAGAAAGCAAAACCTCATGAGAGAAAATATTTATTTATATACTGGATTAACAATAAGGTTTAAACAGGAAATTCAATTAGTACATTGGCATTCTGGATTTGAATTTATTAATTTTTGTTGCAAATCATTAGTTGTTCAAATAGTTGCATATTTCCATTCCTCATTACAGTTACCCTGATGATGATACAGATCTTATCCAAGTATACCAGCGGAAAGATTTATGATGTTTTAATAAATATAGAACCGTTTTCAAAAGATACTCATTACCCTGGGGTGAGATGACAAGGGTCCAGATCTGTGAAATAACAGAATTACAAAATTTTTAGGAACTATAAATACTTGTGATGGCTCAAGATTTTGTTGTTGCTGCTTTTTAATCTCATTTTATTTTAGAATTTATGTTGTATAAAAGAAAAATGAGAGCTTTATTAACTTAGCAGAACAACATGAGCATGGTTACTATTGTAATTATCTATCAGTATAAAATTCTGGTGATTTTTCTGACTAATTTTTATGATAATCATTCTGCTATCTCAAGGTGCTAAGTGCTTGTCATTATTCTTATATTCTGGAAATTCATCATCCTTACAGAAACCAGGGAGCCTAGTCCCAAGGACAGACAGTCTTTTCATGACCAGTCTTTTCATGATCTGCTGCCAAACAGATGCAAAAGATATTTTCAATGATATAGTGTGCCTCACCATATATGGTGTAAAGATGTAACACAAAGACTGTCTTGTATTTACTTATGGAACATATATAACTTTGTTCAGAACTAATCAACACTTCTATAAACATGACTGTTTTTAATTATATTTTAATATCACTAAGTTTCTAGTTCTTATTATTCCAAGTTGCCATGGAATCTATGTTTTAGGGTAATTTTAGTAATACAGACTAGAACATAATAATCAGAATTTGTAAAAATTTTTCTATTATAGATAATTGCTGTCCAGTCACAAAACATACACAAACATTAACAAGAGTGAAATATATAATTGAAATGTATAATACTGAAATATCTTCAATATTTGAAACTCAAGAGAAATATATTAAATCTAAATTGTAAGATTTCTTTTTGGTTACATTGAGTGTATAATTGAATCTCTGTACATAACATTATCATCAATAGAAAAATGATGGTATATCATAAATCTATACTTCACATAAAATTCATTGTGACTAATAAATGAAGAAGGAGTCAAGCAGTAATGCTCTAGAGCAATGTATTCTCATAAGGGTGAGAATAAATAAAATGAAATGTGTCTACTTCAAAGCAAAGTTCCACAATGCTTACCAGGCCAACACTCTGTATAGCTAGAATACATTAATGTAGGACAGTGTTTTAAAAACTTATCTGCCAGTAAAGCTCTCATTTTTAAAGAATGTGTGTGCTTTCATTGTTAGTCTTAAACAGTGGCTTAAGTGCTTCTGAAATGGTATTCAATAATATGTATATCGAAGCATTGCAGGTAGACCAGCAATCAAAACATTTCTTTTGAACTTGAATTACTGCATACCAAGCAGTTCCATGTTGACAGGTAACTATTATTTATGAGGAGAAGATATATTACTTTAAGTTCTCCTGACAGTCTTTATGTATATTTCTTTTGCCCAAGACAGTTGCAATTTAATAGTGCATTAAAAGACCATGTGTTATGCCATTTGTCATATGCTATATTAATAAAATCTCTGCTATTTGCTCTTTAAGTTCTAATTAATCTAATAAACACTTCATTACCTTTTGAAAATTGACTCTATTTTAAGGTTAATTATTAAATTATTGCAACATCACTGACACATTAAGTACATATATATATTTTTTTTCTTGATATCCAAAATAGTTACAGGATACTGGCAAAACGTTCTGTATAATATTGCTTCAGTCATGTTCAATCGTAACCGTATGAGTCTGACTTAATCTTCAGTGAATTTTTAAATTAGTATCAACTCTCAATAAAATGTATAATATTTAATGAAGGAAAACATGTGTATATTTTTCTTTTTCATCTGCTATCACCTTGACCCCAAGATCACGCTGGAAAGAGATATCCTCCCATTCTCACTGTCTCGCAATTTTATAGATTTTATTAATGAACCATCTAGTTGCAAATTACCAGGTAATAGTACTCTCAGAATTTTCTTAAACATGATCTGTGATATTGAGAATACTGAATATCATTTTTTCAAGCACATTAATCTAAAATTGTGCAAAGAAAATAAACAAATGAAAACTGAGAAATGAGAAAAAGACAGAGAAATGATATAACAAGTTCTCACCTTTAAGAAATTTTAACAAGTTGTCTGATTCCCATTTTAAGAAATGATTCTAAAAAAGCAAAATGAGAGTGAAGTCCACAAATATTCACCTTTAGCAAGGTAAATAATTTCATTTCATATATGATAAACATCACAGTCGTGTCCTGTCTGTGCTCATGGTGAAGGGTAAATGAAAAAAAACAAACAAATATCTAATAAAGAGCAATATTCCAAAGCAATCTATTATTAAATGAAGGAAACAAGGAATACAATTAAATTATTTTGTGTCCATTCTATTAAAAAATTGAAAATGCCTTTGTTTTACATTTCTTTTAAGATACCTAATTTTGCTTAAGAATAACATTGAGAATCACAGTTTTTTATTTTAAATATAAAAGAACCAAAACATATCAACAAACAAACAGACAAATAAAACAACATAAAAACAATAAAAGCAATACAGAATTTCAGACAATGTGACAGGAAAATAACAGTGATTATTGTATTACATAGCTTCAAATTGGTTACTCAGATAAATGTAGGCATGTAAGATTGATCAAACAATTAAACATTAACTGCTCCTTTCAATAAAGCAATAGAAATTACTAGTACAATTATCTTAGCTCTCTTCTGTGTGTATGTGTATATGTGTGTGTGTGTGTATATACATATATATGTATATATTCATATTTTCCCTTCTTTCTTTCTTTAATCTTTTTTCCTCATGCCAGTTGTTCTTTCATTTTGAGTAGTTTCCTTGCCTTTCACAATATCTATTGTACCTTTTAGATTTTATTTATGCTTTCAGGTTTTTACACTAGGAAGACAATATGATGTTGACACATATGAGTCTGATTTATTTCACTTATGAGTATGGTCTCTAGATGTAACCACTTGCCTATAAAAGCCTCAAGATTATCTTTCTTTATAGGTAAATAATATTCCATTATATAAAAAAAGAAACTGCTTTTATTCATTCCCCAGTGGATGGGTATTTGGGTTGTTTCCACAATTTAGCTCTTACAAATTGCAGTGCTATAAATATTGGTGAACATATATCACTGGGTATGATTTTTTCAGTTCTTCTGGGGAAAAAAGGAAAACCCAAAAGGGAGATAGCTGGATGGAATGGGACCTCTAATCCTAGTTTACCGAGGAATCTCCAGACTGATTTCCACAGTGGTTGCCCCAGTTTGCACTCCCACCAGCAGTGGAAAAGAGTTCCTTTATACTCACAGCCCCTCCAGAATTTCTTATTGGTTGTTTTCTATGATAGCCGTTCTTTCTCGGGTAAGCTGTAATCTCGGTGTTGTCCTAATTTGTAGTTCTTGAATAACGAATGATGTTGAACTTTTTTCATGCACTTATTTTCCATTTGTAGTTTTCTGTCTGAAAAGTGTGTATTCATCTCAGATGTTTTGCTACTTTCAATTAACTTTTTAAATACAAGTTGGAGGAAAGTTAGTACTCAATTTTTGTTTTAGAACAAGTATATATCTTAAAATATTGCATTGAAATACATCATGAATCTGTCTATACACAAATGAGAGTTTGGAAATTACATAGTATCTTGGTTACATTTTTCTTGTTGCTGAGACAAAATACCCAACACCCAAAATTAAGGAAGAAAAGGTTTATTTAGCTTAAAGTTTGTGGAGGTTTCAGTCCATACTTGGCCGCTTCAGAGGCAGAGTGGCACATGGCAGAGGGCAAAATTGTTCATGGCAGCAGAGCACAGCAAAAGCAACCAGCAAAAGGGGAGGAATGGCAGGCAATCAGCCTCTCTCCTTCCCTTACATTGTAAACAGGCCACCCCCACCCAAGGGGAGTGTAGCTCTCACACAATCCCCATGCCTTCCTTTTCCACAGGCTCAGGATGTAAACAAAGTAAGCACTCTGGCTTCCTGCGGAATCACTTAGTTAAACCTCCAGATTCCCAAACTTGACACAATGTATCAACCATAACACATAGGTGCACAGCAATAAATAGGACTGGATAAGAATCTATAGAACAATTAAATTCAGTAATTACATATGTGATTTTTATTTTATTTTTTTAAATAAAAGCACAAAAACATATTAACAAACAGACACAAATTAGCATAAAAAATAGTACAATCAAAACTGATCTACAGACAAGATGACATGGATTCAACAGTGGTTGTTGCTTTACCCATTGATATCTTTGAAATGTATATATATGAACCCAGATACAGACATGCAAAATTGGTCAGACAATTAATCCTCTCAACAACAGAAAAACACAAAAAACACAAAACCAAAGACAAAAAAACCAAAAAATCCCACCAATAGTTGCTGCTTTGCATATTGATATCTTCGAATTGTGTGTTCAGGATAACACATATAGACATACAAGATTGATCAAATAACCCGTCATCAATTATTCCCTAGCATTAAATGATATAATACACTAGTAGAACCATGTTAGCCCTCCTGCATATATGTATATTCATATATAAATACATACATTTTTGTCTCTTTCTTTTCTCCTTTCCCTCGTCCCATCTGTTCTTTGTTTTTGAACAGATTTCCTTCATGTCTCTTAGTTTATATTCCCACCCTCAGGTTCTTACACCAGTGATACAATACGTTGCCTGCACATGTACCGCTGATTTATTTCACTTATGAGTATGGACTCCAGTTTTGACCACTTACCTACAAAGTCCCCCAAACTGTCTTTCTTTATAGGTGAATAATATTCCATTATATAAAAATGCCACAATTTTTTAATCCAGTCTTCTGTGGATGGACACTTGGGTTGCTTCCACATTTTAGCTATTACAAATTGTGCTGCTATAAACACGGGTGCACATATATCAGAGTGATATGATGTTTTCAGATCTTCTGGGAAAATACCCAGAAGAGGAATAGCTGGTTTAAATGGAACC
>PVLD010032946.1:0-14135 GCA_004027595.1 Dinomys branickii
AAAAAAAAAAAAAAAAAAAGAGTGGAAACTGGGTACATATCTAGAGTTTAAACAAGACTCTTGAATAAGCAATGGTTCACAAAATAAAACAAGTAAACACTTCATATAATAAAGTGGTAATATCAGTGAAACAAACCAGAGAGTCTGGAATACATGCACAAACTTATAAGAGGAAACTTAATAGCTGTAAATACACACCATACATAACAGAGAACTCCAAATAAACAAGGTATTTATGTACTTTGAGGATCAAAACAGAACAGCACAAGAACATCTCTTTGCAAATGCAGGAGAAAGAAGGAAATTATAATTACCAGAGTGGTAATTAATAAAATTGATACAAAAATACAAATAATTAATTTAAGAGATGGTTCTTTGAAAAAAAAAAAAAAAGAGATGGTTCTTTGAAAGTATAAACAAAATAGAAAAACCCTTGGCTAATCTAAACAGAAGGAGGTATAAACCCGTATCAATGCCATTTGAAATTTAAAATATGAAACCACATCAGGCGGTTCCCAAATTCAAAAGATGATGAATACTTTAAAAATCTATATTTCAATACGTGTAGTATTTTGAGTAGATAATTTCTACATGCATAGGGATTGCCAAGGCTAAACCAAGAATTATAAAATATTTTACTGGTAGTAAGTGAAAAAATTGAGTCAATAGTAAATAAAAACTCTAGCAAGTAAGAAATCCCTGGACATACTGGATTCACTATTCAGTTCTGCAAGAACTTCAGGGAAGATTTAACACCAGTATTCTTCAAACTCTTCAAAGAAATTTAAAGAAAAGGAATATTTCTAATCTCATTCCTAGAAGGTAGCATCACTCTGCTACCAGAACCAGACAATGTCTTAACAAAGAAAGAAACTACAGGCCAATTTTACAACGGACATACAGTACATGCGAAATCCTCAACAAAATAGTATTACACAGAATACAAGGAATGAACAAAATGATAAAACATCATGACCAAGGTGGTTTTATCACTAGGATTCATGTACAGTTTAACATATATAAAACCAATAATTAAATCATCACTTAAACCAAAACGAGAGAAAAAACACATGATCATCACAATAGTAACAGGAAAAGCTTTTCACAACACTACATATTAATATATGATAAAACCTTTGTAAAGAAAGTATAGAAATAACTTATCTCCGTTTGATAAGACATTCATAACAAAATTACTTCCAATTTGATACTAAACTTGAAGAAAAATATTTTTTCAAAAATCAGAAATAAGAAGATTGTCCACTCTCACCACTCCTATTCAATAAAATATTAATTTTTTATTTTGAAGAGAAAGAAAAAAGCCAATAACAAAATAAGAACAATAAAGACAAAAACAAAATAATACAAAAATAATACAAACAATACAGGATTCCAAAACAAGATAATAGGGCTTCACAATGGTTGTTATATTACATATTGTTATCTTCAACGAAGTTGCACAGAATACTGGATGTAAGAATGCAAGATTAAGCAGTGAAAGGAAATAACAATTAATAAATACATTAGAAATGATACAGACCTTTATTAAATAGATCGTAAGAATTCTGCAATGGTTGTTATATTGCATATTGTTGTCTTGAACTTAGTTGTTCTAATTATCAGATATAAGCATGCTAAATTGGTCAAGAGAGGAAAAAAAGAAAAATATTAAGCATTGACTGTTCCTCTCAATACATCGATAGACATCAGTAATACACTTATCTCAGCTATTCTTTATGTACATATATTTTTTCTTCTCATTTTTTTCTTATTTTAAAGATAAAAGAACCAAAACTTATTAACAAACATAGACATAAATGAAACACCCAAAAAACAATACAGAATTTCAGACGAAGTGATAAGCAACTAACAGTGGTTGTTGTATTACATATTGTTCTCTTCAAACTGGTTATGCAGACAAATATAGGCCAGTAAGAATGATCAAGCAGGGGCTGGGGATATAGCTCAGTGGAATAAGCGCTTGCCTAGCAAGTGCAGGGTCCCGAGTTCGATCCCCAGTACTGAAAAAAAAAAAAAAAAAAGAATGATCAAGCAATTAAATATCAACTCTTCCTTTCAAGAAAGCAATAGAAATTAGTAGTACAATTATCTTAGCAATCTTGTGTGTGTGTGTATATTCCCTTCTTTCTTTTCTTTTTTCCCTCATCCCAGTTGTTCTTTCCTTTAGTATTGAAAATTTAGCCAGAGATATAAAAAGAAAAAAAACGTAAGAATTCTTACAGTAAGAGAGAATTGAAATTACAATTTTTTCCCCAGTAACATGATTCTACACAAGGATGACCCCCCAGAATTTCACCAAAATATTTCTATGACTAATAAACCAACTTAGTAGCATGATACAAAATCAAAAATTGTTTGCATTTCTGTATGCCAAAAATTAGCAAACTGAGAACGAAATCAGGAATCCATATAATTCACAATACCTTCACAAAGACCAAAATAACTAGATATTAAGTTAACCATTGAGATAAAAGACCTCTATGACAGAAACTATAATACTTTGGAAAAATAGATTTGAAATGTAGAATTTTGCTGCTATAAACATGGACATGTAAGTATGTATCACTGTAATGTAGTGTCTTTAACTCAGGAAGATAACAAGAAGGGGGATAGCTGGTTTAAGGAGTTTTTAAAAAGTTTTTTGAGGAATCTCCGTATTTATTTTCATAAAATGAAAAGTCAGCTTCTGTTCCAGGTGATTTAATGCTATTACAGTCTAAATAACAATAGCATTCTTCATGGAAGTAGAAAATCATTGCTAAAATTGGTATGAAGCCAGAGGAATCCCAGATTTTAGGAAGCTATTATAACAAGAACAAGGCAGTATTTAGTCACAATCTCAGATCTCAAGCTATAATATAAAGTAAAATATTAATAAAATACAGTGCTGGCAAAAACTGTGGCAGAATAGAGGATTCTGGTACAACCCTATGTAAATAGTGTGATTTAATATTTGATAAAAGGGTCACATACAGGTATCATAGAAATGATGGCTTCTTCACCAAGAGTCAGAAAAATGTATTATCCACAAGTATAACATTGAAACTAGATACATATCTTTCATCATGCATTAAAATAAAAACAAAATATAAAATTAAGAAATAAATAATTAATCTGCCAGAAGATAAAATAGGTGAAAGTGTTCAAGATTACAGAGGCCAACACATTCTGAACAGAACCCCATTTAAAATGCTACCAAAACATTATTAAAAGTTATAAATGAGTTGAAGAAAGTTTCAATATATAAAGTCAATGTATAAAATTGAGCCAGGAATATAGCTCAGCGGTACAGTGCCTACCTGGCAAGTGGAAGGTCGTAAGTTTCAATTCCACTGCCAACAACAACAACAACAACCTATATATAAAATTGATAGAATTACCGTGTACCACTATTTCACTTGCTGAGAAATTTTGAAAGTAATCCCATTCACACTAACTCTAAAAATAAAATACCTGTGCCTAAATATAATCAGACATGAAAATCCTCTAAAATAAGGAGCAAAATATACCATTATTTGATGTCCTTATGATAATAACTTTCCTGGGGTAAGATGATAGGTCAGTGCTATGTTTAAAAAGAAAGCAACTGGGTTGTATTATGGACATATAGTAACTCTATGCAAGGTATATAAACATGTACTGCCAACCTATATGGGAAAAGAAAGGTCCTGGAGCCATGGGTAGGGCGGGTAATGCAGGGAAGGGAAAGGGAATGAAGAGAGGAATTAAGGTGTGTTACACACATGAAACAAATCCCTACAGGGAATGCAAATATTATGTACTGTATGCATGTATTAATAAAAAACACCCTTTACCCCAAGTGTTAAAATAATTACGAGTTAAAACTATTTTTGTTGTTAAAAAATTTATATTTTTCTTACTTCCCTCAATTGTCACTGACATAACCCCTTTTCATCTATCTTTTACCCAAACTTCCACAACCCAGATGAATGAAAAAAGAAGTAAATTATAGTATATAAGAGGTAGTGACTCAAATAGACACTACAAGAATGCCTACAATTTGGCAGAAAGAGACACTGTGTCTAAATTAACCTCACTATTTCAGGGGAAGTATAATTGGGGAGTGAGCACTCCTACTGTCTGGCAAAGAATTGCTTGGGAAGCACATAGGCAATGCCTCATTGGAGAATCTAATCTACATTCCTATCAGACATCTTTGTTTATGTTTTTGTATTTTTTGATTTACATATTAACTAATATGGGGTTATGTTATATTCTTTTATGATTTCATGGGTTAAAGTTGTTACTCTTGTCTATCTTTTGTCCATTTGTCTTGATTTAATTGGTGTCTAGGGTCTCCCCTCATCTCCGTATCTAGTTTCCTCTCCTCAACTCCATGACAGTACTAACATATTTTTAATTCTTTTTCCAAATATGTAAACTCCTTGTTATGGTTGATACATTGTGTCAACTTGGGGTGTCTAGAGATTTGGCTGAGTGATTCAGCAGGAAGTCAGGGTGCTTACTTTGTATATATCCTGAGCCTGTGGAAGAGGAGGGCCTGCAGGTTATGTGAGAAGTACACACCCCCTGGGTGGGGGTAGCCTGTTTACAATGTAGGGGAGAAAAGGAGGCTGCTTGCAGCCATTCCTCCCTTTAGCTGGTTGTTTTTGCTGTGCTCTACTGCCATGAACAGTTTGCCCTCTGCCATGTGCCTCTCTGCCTCAGAACCAGCCAAGTATGGACTGAAACCTCCACAAACTGTAAGCTAAATAAACCTTTCCTTTCTTCATTTTGGGTGTTGGGTATTTTGTCTCAGCAACTAGAGTAAAGTAACCAAGACACTCCTCCTCCCATACTAAGCTCCCAAAAAGTCACTCCTATTTTCTCTTGTATAATTCTTCAGTCCTCCCAATTCTAAGCACTTTGCTTTTATGTGTTTTACCCATTTTGTCATCTTCTCTATAAGACATTTTGATAACCAAATAGATTTCCTAAACTACAAAATGAACCCTCTTTCTCCCATGTCATGCCATTGGCCTGGCAAAATATCCTTGGAAAACTTTCAGTACTAGACCTTCAACTCAAATGAAGTGATCTAATAAAATCAGAGCTTGCATCATTCTTTTCTTTTCATGTACCAATATTCTGCCCTTTAAACTTCTCATTTATTGCCAAACACTACTCATCCTATCACCTCTCATTTTCCCCCACCCCACCTGACTTACCTCACAGCAGAGCACAAACAAACAATAAACAGTTGTAGTATGCATAAAGGGGACACAGAGAGAGAGAGAGCGAGAGAGAAAGAGAGAGAGAGAGAGAGAGAGAGAGAGAGAGAGAGAGAGAGAGAGAGAGAATATCAAACATGTAAGCATACATACAAGTAGGAGAACGGAGAAACTAGGAAATAGATCTCTAAATTCCCCTAACTCTCCCATGGCAAGAAAATGGGCCAAAAGGAGAGAAGACAACAAATACTGAGTAGCAAAAATGTATGACAAGTTCTTAGAAAGGATGAAGAAAACAGATGAGTTCAAAGAGGTAATGAACAAAGATTTCACAGCAATTACATATAAGATGCTCATGCAGAATTTTAGGGAAATAGATAAAATTTGGCAAGTTAAGAAAAACATTTTAAAATTTGAAACACAGATTTAAAAAGGATATGGAATCCTGGAAAAAGTGTCAGACAGAAATAACTGAAATAAAAACAATACAGAATTAATTCTTTACAAACATGACCAATGTGAAGACAGAGTGTCTGATATTGTGAACAAAAAAGTGAATTATGATTTTAACAAAAAGCTCCAAGAACCCTAAAACAAGAGAATGAGAGAAGACTTTTCCACAGCTACTAAATGAAGCAAGAAAACTACTCTAACTCTAATCAGAGTTAGAGAAAAACTTGATGATTACTCAGATGGGTTCACAAACATGTTTACAGAAATTACAGAAGAAAATTACACAAACATAAGAAAAGAATTTAGAATACAAGTCATTCATTTAAGTAAACCAAGTATGATGGAAGGAGGCATATCCTCATTAACTCCACTGACATTCAGCAAAAGAAACAAAAAACCAGAAGATTAAAAACAATAAGAGATAAAAATTACTCATGAAGTATACAGATAGAATCATGCCAGACTTCTTAGCACAAACCCTGAAGACCAGAAGATCTTGGAGTGAAATATTTGAAATCCTGGGAGCTAATATCTTTCAACTCACATTAAATTACCCAACACAACTATATTTCAAAAAATAGGGAAATAAAGTATTTCCATGAAAAAGACCAGTTCAGAAAATATGAGTCCTAAGTCTGCTCTAGAGCAAATGTTCAAGAATAGTCTTGATAGAAACAACAAATTGGACAAAGCTGAAAACTAGCAAAGCCAGTGGATAAAAAGGAGTAAGTTCATCTGGAAAATGAAAATAAATAATACACCAACAGATAAATAAATGGATGACAGTAAATTACCAGCACAACTCTCCAAACAAAAGACACAGGCTGGAATACTGGATGAAAAATCAGAATCCTAAAATCTGCTGCATTTAAGAACTTTATCTAATCCAAAAAGATATTTTTAGACTAAAAATTAAATGACCAAAAATAATATTTCATGCTCTAAGGCCCTCAAGACAAATAGCACCAACAATTCTTACTATCAGACATGGTAAAACTCAAATTAAAACTTATTTGGAGAGAGAAATAAGGCTAATACATACTATTTAAAGGAACAAACCACAATAAATGTTAACATTGCTAAATACATAAACACCTAATACTGAAGAACCTAACTACATAAGATAACAACTGCTGAAATTAAAAGAGCAAATAAAAACCAACACAATCATACTAGGGGCTATTAACACAACACTTCATACAGAGATATATCAGCTAGCAAAAACAAATAAATTTCAGGGCTGCAGCATACCTTTAAATGTGTAGATTTCATAGATCTGTAGAGTTTCTACCTCTCTACAACAAAGTATATATTGTTTTCCGCAGCACATGGTACTTTTTCCAAAATAGATCATATACTAGTCCACAAAGTCTGCTTAAGTAAATGTAAAAGAATTGAAATTACTCCATATGTTGTAGTAAGAATTTTCAAAGGGAACCATTTAATACAGGACTCATATTTTGTAAGATTATTTTATACTACTTACCCAATGAGTCAAATTCAAAAGAGAGTGCAGAAAAACTGTCCACACACTAAAGACGCAAGGAATCTATCTGAGGGCCTAGATCCCAAGGCGATGTCCTGCATGAGTCCAGCTGAAGACCTAGAACCCATGACAATGGCCCCCATTAGTGCAACTGGAGGCTAAGAGCCTACAACACTGTCTCATGCAAGCCTATTTTAACGATCTGTGTTAGGATGGCTCAAAAGTCAATGGTGGAGTCTAGAAAGCTAAAAAGTCTGTGCCAGTGGGATGAAGGATCTGTGGGCCAGAAGGCAGAAGGATCTTCAGTGAAGCTAGGAAGCAACATTCAAAGAAAGAATCAGAGCTCTGCATAAATTACTACAGCCATCGTCTGCATCAGTGAGATCCTGAGCTCCTCTGCTGATGAGAATACTTGAGTTCATTTCAGGAAAGCCAGCATGACATCTCTTCAAGGAGAAACAACAGCTCCGAGAAAACCAGCAGCTCCCAACAGCACTTCTCCAGTTTTTGTTTTCCTTTTGGTGGCAGGAATCCTCACATGGGCCTTCCAAACCCAGCACCACACTGATTCGGTTCAGCTGGGTGCTACAATTTGACTACCAGTTGTAAATTCACTACACCATGTATACAATTTGACTACTCTGGAATGAAAATTAAAATCAATGACAGAAAAAATTTGGCAAAGGAAGTGCTTCTAGGAAATCAACAACTTATTTCTACACAACCAATGGGTCACAGAATAAATCAAAGAAGAAATTTAAAAATTTCTGAAAGTTAATGACAATGACTATATAATTCAATAAAATCTCTGAGACACTGAAAGCATTCCTATGAGGAAAATTTATCTGAATCATTACACATATTAGTACAGAGCAAGGCCAAGTAAACAACTTTATGAGAAATCTGAAGTTACTTGACAAACAACAAGCGAACCCCAAACCAAACCTAAGGAAAGAAATTATAAAGCTAAGGTTGGAAATAAGTGAAATTGAGACTTAAATAGAACTTATAAAGATCAACAAATTTCGGAGCTAGTTCTTTGAAAGGATATATAAAATAGATAAGCCCTTAGGCAAACTCACCAAGAGAAAAAGAAAAGACATATCAATGCAGTTAGATATAAAAAAGGCTGAAAGCACAATAGAAACCTTCAAAATCCAGGAAATAGTAGCCATTTTGTAAAATCATATTCTGAAGAATTTGCAAATTTTGAAAAATGGGCAGATTTCTAGACAAATATAAACTACCAAAACTAGCACAGGAAAACATAAATATGCTTAACAACCCAATTACCAGCAATGGAGTTGAATAAGTAATAAGGAATCTACCAAAAAAGAAGAACCCACTATTGGTTAATTGACTGATGAATTCTAAAAAAAACCTGTAGGCATGTTACATCAGCAGTACATCTGAAACTATTCAAAGAAGTTTAAAGGGATACAGTATTCACAAAATAATCGATGGAAGCCATTATTACACTAAATCCAAAACCAGATAAAGAGCCCAAAAATGTTACGAATCTTGTTAATGTACCAACATGGAAAAATTCTCAAGATATAGTGAAACCCACATTCCTAGAACACTAGGAATCAAGAAAAACCAAGAATTTCAGATACTGTCAGAAAGATGCCTATGTAACTGTTTTTATAATTTATGGTTGATATTTTGTGTCAATTTGCGATATTTAGAAGTTGAACTATATAACTCAGCAGGGAGCTAGGGTCTTTACTTTGTAAATATCTTCATCCTGTGCAGGAGGAAGACATGGAGAGTGTGTGAATGCCACACCTGCCCTGGGTGAATGCTACACCTGCTCAGAGTAAGTGCAGCCTGCATGCAATAATATAAGGGAGGAAAAGAAGTTTACTGTCCCCCTGTTGCTCTTGCTGCTTTTGCTGTCTTCTGCTACTTTAAAATGTTGCCCCCGTGCTGTACCACCCTGCCTTAGAGCCAGCTGATTACAGACTGAAACCTCAAAAAATTATGAGCTAAATAAACCTTTCCTTCCTTAATTTTTGAGTGTCAGGTATTTTGTCTCAGCAACGGGAGAGAAGTAACCAAGACAGAATTTGGTACCAGGAGTGGGGTCATTGCTGTGACTGTGCCTGAACATGAGGTTTGGGAATGCCTTGTGAAAAGAGTTTGGAAAGGTTTAGAGATTTCCTCTGAGAGAGTAGCACCAGAATGTCTTAGACTCTTCTGTTTGGGAGATTCTGCTCAGCATACAAAAAACCAGAAAACTGGACTAAATCCTGCAGGTAAAAACCATGTTTGGAAGATTTTGGCTAGTAAGAAGGACTTTGTTGGTTGTTAGACTCCACATGATGTGCTATGGCTTGGGAAAAAGTTTGTCTGCATTTTGCATATGTTTGGAGACTTCTTTTTTTTGGTACCAGGAATCAAACTCATGACCTCAGGCTTGCCTGGCACTGAGCTCAGGTTTATGCCACTGAGCTATAACCCTAGCCCCGGAGACCTTGTCTGATATTAAGATTAAAGGCAGCAGAATAATTAATCTGGTAGAAGAAATATCAAAGCAAAAAAAAAAAAAAAGAAATTTCAAGGCAGTTGAATGTTAAGGCTGTGGCATGGCTATTATTGGGAGCCTTCAGCCAGATATATGTTTCAAATCAAAAGCAAGACGCCCAGCAGGATGATTTTTAGAAAGTTTCAGTAAAGCTTTGGACTGTAAATATAGAACAGAGGAGTTCTCAATTTCTGAGAAGTAATAGGAGAATACAAAAGATGACATGGAGACATCACAAGGAACAGCAAGTCTCCAACTCTTTGCAGCCTCAAAACTACAAAAGTTGAAGACTTTGCTTTGAGAAGAAAGCGATAAAGCACCAATTTCCAGAATGGCAGCAGCATAGAGAATTTGTTTCTCAGAATTATATTCAGAGTGTCCAGTGATCAAGGCACCCATTCCCCTACACCCAAGAGACAGGAAAGTCTGGCTATTGTTCCAACTAGTAGCAGAACCTGGCATAACCCACACCGAGCTGGTTTTAGGTGCACACAAAATTCAAGAGTATTGGGATTAAGAAGGCTTCCACTCTTATTTCAGAAGGCCTGGGAGGTCATGCGGTGTGCACTTGTGAGCACAGTGTGTGAAGCTGTGAGGGTGAAGCCAAATGTGCAGTAGAGACTACAGAAGTTTAGAGAAGCCAGGAACATGGCTCACCTAGGGAAAACTGCAAGGAGGGAGCAAAGCAAGCCTAAACTTCTACAACACCATGGACTCCAAATGATGTGTTATGGCTTGGCAGAAAATTTGTCTCATTTTGGTCAAGTCCAGAGACTTTGTCTGAGACTAAGATTAAGGGCAGAAGATTAATTCATCTGGTAATAGAAATTTCAAGGCAGTTGAAAAGCAATGGAAGCTGTAACCACCAAAATTGTCTTAGAGATGGAGTCACTTAAACACTTTGGAGCTCACAATTTGCCACAGATTACATAAATTCTGGACATAGAACTACAAGACTTAATGTTTGCCATGAGAGATTTTGGATTTGCTTTGGTTCCAATCCTTTGTATCCCCTTATCTGTAAATTTTGGAATGAAAATGTTCATCTTGTGCCACTGAATGATGGAAGTGTTTAACTTTTCATTTGTACAAGTCCTTGCAGCTAAGATTTTGCCTCAAATATGAGAAGAAACTTTGGACTTGGCCTTTTAAACACTGCTAAAACTGTTAGGACTTTGGCAACCCTTATAGATGGTCTAAATGCCTTTTGCATAGGGGCAAAATATTATGGTTTTATTGTAATGTAATGTTGATATACTCAATACTGGTTCTTAAGGATTGTTAAACTTCTGTTATAATGCTCAAGTTGTAAAATGCTAAGAGTAAGCATGTCTTTGTATCTAGAAACTGGCTTAAAGAAATGTGTCTAGTTGCCATGTTGACAAGAGGTGGATTGTAATGATTTATACATTGTGGTAACTTGAGCAGTTTAGAAGTAGAACTACGAGACTTAGCAGAGAGCCAGTGTCGTTACTTTGCAAAGAACCTCATAATATATAAGAGAAAGGCACTTTACTCCAAAGCTTTACTGAAACTTTTTAAAAATCATCCTGCTGGGCTCCTTGCTTTTGATTTGCAACATACTGTATGAGATAATGTGAATGCTATACACACCCACAGGGGAGTGTGTAGCTTGCATACAATATTAGGAAGGAGAAGAGGATGGCTTTCCCCCTTTAACTCTTATTAATTTTGCTGTCTTCTACCACCTTGAACTGTTGCCCCCATTCTTTTCCACTCTGCCTTGGAGCCAGCTAACTACAGACTGAAACCTCCACATATTGTGAGCTAATTAAACCTTTCCTTCCTTAATTTAGGTTATTGGGTATTTTGTCTCAGCAACAAAAGTTAAGTAACCAAGGAAGTCTTCCACAGCTATGTAAATTATTTAACACAATACTGCATTAATGAAGGTTTAAATGGTGTAGGACATTTTCATGACATCTTCAAAACCTTAAGGCTTTTATAACAAAACTGAGAATACTGAAAATATCTACACACAGTAAAGAAACCTGTTATGACACAGAAATATTGGTGCATTTGTTGTAGATAGGTTACAGAGCAGCATTCAATCAGCAGTAAGGAAAGCTGAGTAACATTTTCAGATTGACTACTTTCAAACTTTCTTCCCCAAACAAATAACAACAAAGAAAAACAGTTGCATTGGATATTTACAGTTTCTTCAAAATTGTGAGGTTTCCGCAAACAAGGTCTAAGGAAAAATCCACAAAAGACTAAGGCTGTGAACTTTGAACTGCAACTTTCTGGGGCTATATTATATTAGCAAATAGAAATGCATCACATTATCAAAAAATCATATATCATGATCAAGTAGGATTTATCCCAGAAACACAAGAATATTTCAACATACTTAAGTCAATAAAAATGTAATGCATTTTAAAGAGAGGCTGAAGCTGGACATTGGTCGCATGTGTAGGATAAAGACAAGGCCAAATTGCTAAAGCAATCAAGCTACCTCAGTTCAGAGAAAAACATTTTGCCTGTGACAATTCCAGTTATTAGTTACTAGGCAAACCTGTGTGCATGAAACTAACTTTGTCAAAAGTATAGAAAGGCCCTACTGTTGTGCAGTTCCTCTTCTCTAACTAATAGACATGCCTGCACCTGTTCTGAGCTCTGTCTCTTGTTTTACTTTCTTCACCCCCTAACCTTGCTCCCCAGGATCATTGAGAGCAGCATGCGTTGCAGCAATACATCACATAAATAGGAGTAATGTATAAAATCACATGAAAATATCAACAGAGGCAGAAAAGACTTTTCACAAAAATTTAACACCCCTTTATTATATAAACCATAAAGGAAAGAGGTTTAGAAGGGCCATAACTTAATGCTAAAGGACATTTAGGACAAACCTATAGCTGGCATGCTACTAAATGGGAAAAAATCTGAAACATTTTCTGTAAAATCAGGAGCAAGAGGAAAATGTCCACTATCACTTCTTGTATTCAACATAGTACTTGAAACACTAGCCCAAGCAACTAGGCAAAAGAGAAATAAAAGGGATGCATATAGCAAATAAGAACTCAAATTATCATTATGTGCAGATGGCATGGTACTATACATAGCAGATATAAAGGACTACACCAAAAACCTCTTAGAAATAATAGTAAATTTCGGCAAATTAGTGGGATACAAGAACATTAAAAAAATATAACCATTTGTGTATACCAAAAAGGAACATACTGAGAATATTATGAAAACCATAACATTCCCAGTAAGAAAAATGAACTTTAATAAAAATGAACTAGGTGGGAATTAATCTAACCAATGAAGTCAAAGACCTACACAAAGAAAATTATAGTACCATTAAGAAGGAGATTGGAGAAGACATCAGAAAATAGAAAGTTGTCCCCTGCTCCTGGACAGGTAGAATGAATATTTTCAAAATGACCATACTTCCAAAATAGTTATAGTGATTCAGTGCCATACCAATAAAAATACCAAAGGCTTACTTTATAGATCTACAGAAAATTATCCTAAAATTCAGATGGAAGCAGAAGAGATCCAGAAGAGCAAAAATAATTTTGGGCAGTAAGAGGAAATTAGGTGGCATAATAATACCTGACTTAAAGCTACACTAAAAAGCAAAAGTGAAAAAATAGCATGGTAAGGCATAAAAAACAAATGAATGGATCAATGGAATAGAACACATAACACAGAAACATTCTGAGTCTCCTTCATCTATCTGATCTTTGACAAAGGAGTCAAAACCATATACTGGATAAAAGATATACTTTTCAACAAGTGGTAGTGTGAAAACTGGTTATCTGCAGAAGAATTAAACTGGAACCTTATCCCTCAGCATATACTGCATTATCATCAAAATGGATTGAAGATCTAAGCATTGAAATAGAAACATTAAATATGTTGAAAGTTAAAGCACTTGGACATTGCTGTTGTTAATTATTATTTCTAGGAATTTTTTGGTGGAGTTCTTTAGGTCTTCTATGTATAGCACCATGCCATCTGCAAATAATGATATTTTGAGCTCTTATTTCCTACCTGTATCCCTTTTATCTCTTTATTTTGCCTAGTTGCTTGGGATAATGCTTCAAATGCTATGCTGAATACAAGAATTGATAGTGGGCACCCTTGTTTCTGATTTTAGGGGAAGTGATACAGTTCTTCCCAATTTAGCATACTGATGGCTATTGTGTTGTCATGGCTGTTATTAGATCTTAAGTTCAAAACACTTGAAGATACAAGTGTAGCAAAAGAGTTTATAAAGAGAACCTCAGTGGCACAAGAAATAGCAGAAATCAACAAATGGTATCATTCTAAAATGCTTTTGTACAGCAAACAACAAATAAGCAGAGGATGCAGGAGATTTCTGGGAAGATGGTGACCAGGTGAGTGGCAGAGGGAAACTCTCCCACAGACCGATCCTTTGTGCGTGGGTGCCCAGTCCGTGGATGCAAAATTCCAACTGATCAGG
>PVLD010032947.1:0-14134 GCA_004027595.1 Dinomys branickii
TGATTCCTTCTCTTTGGGAGAATGTCCCTTAAGCTTTGTGCTGAGAGTTCCGCTTAAAAGGCTGTACAGATATTGGTTAGATACTCCCTACCTAGTGACCTGGGTGAGGTGTGTAAGACTGCTCCCCCACCCTCCCAGGGTTCCCTGCAGGTATAGGGATGGATCTCCTCCCCCACTCGGTGATCTGGTCGCGAGCGCCAATATCTCACCAGTTATTGGAGTACCTGCAGGCTTGAAGGTTCCAAGGTGCCAGTCTATCCTTTGGGGCTTTCTGCGCGGCTCGCCCGATGCGCACGAAACGTGAGACCGCTGGGCGTTGCCGCCGCCAGAGAGCCGCTCTCTGTCGGGAGTCGCCGGAGAGCTGCGCCGGGTCGGGGGGGTGCGGGAGGGATCGAGCTGTCTGTATTCTCGGGGCGCCAGGACCCAGCAAATCCCTCTCTCCAGCGCGGCTCGCCCGACATGCGCGAAACGTGGGACTGCCGGGCGTCTCCGCCGCTAAGAAGCCGATCTGGGGGGCTGCGCCGGCTCGGGAGGCGGGAAGGATCGAGGCGTCCGTGCTCTCAGGGCGCTAGGATCCAGGAAATCCCTCTCTCCGCTTCCGGCGGCGTTTGGGGCCCTCCACGCGGCTCGACCGACACGCGCGAAACGTGGGACCGCCGGGCGTCTCTGCCGCCAACAAGCCGATCTCTGTCGGGAATCGCCGGAATTGTGTATATTTCTTCCAGCGCCGCGGACCGCCCTCCGCTCAGCCCCCTCGACTCATGCTCGGTCTGCCACGCAGGACAGAGGGCTCCGCTCCAGGTCCCGGGCCGGAGGGTCCGTGGTGGCCGGTCGCGCGGGGACGCGCGTGGCTGGGGATCCTGAAGCGCAGCGCCCACTCCCGCAGCTCCGCCTCGAGCAGAGACTAAACAAACTTTTAAGGCCACTATAACTTGAGATCTGAAACAGTTGATCCTCTTCTAGCACAAAGTTGATCTATCTGGCTTATTCTTAAATGAGTCATTGGTCCACTTCTTTCTAGTTCAGGGATCTTATTTGCGGTTGGGAAGTAATGCCCAAACTCTTTTTGAAAGTTGAGGAAAGTGTTCATGAACTAGCTGGGACAAAGAAGCCCTGACTCAGCCTCTCAAACTCTCTGCTGATGTTCAAAATATATCAAAAATACTGATGTTGACTCATTGCCCCGTAATTCCAGTATGGATTTGAATGCAGCCATTTTATCTATTGACTTGAACACAGGTTTTATTCTCTCCTGAAATGACAGACTGGATTTGTTGAGCAAGTTGAATATGCAAACAAGTTTTCTGACCTGTTCTGTGTCACTGCACTATGCTGCCACCGTGACTATTTTTCTAAAAGAAATCTCTGGAGCAGCTGCCATAACTCAAAAGCTCTGACCCATGGATTTTCCTTTAGGAATCCATCCCACTTCTGTGAATAAGAGAAGATACATGTGCTCTGTATCCATTTCCTCACAGAGCTGGATGAGCATGAGTTAGGGGCATGTGCTTTAATGTGGCTAATAATTTTAATCACATTCTACAAAACTAAGTTCAGGTGACATTTTTGGCTAGCCAGTATTTCTCTATAGTTGATATAGTGTGTAGACTTACATTCAGAAGCAATCACTTTGACCCAAGTAGTGCAACCACAAAGACATCCAGTCATGGCAGATACTCCATCCTTGAATATACTGACAAAAAGTGATGGATTTAGTTCTCCTGATATGCACCTATTCAAAGACCTGAATAGTTGTGCAGCTGTAATGCTGGTTGGCAACCAAAGTGCACATAACATGTCCCTATGAACACCTGCCTGAAAGGCATATTGCACAAAAACAAGTATTGTTGCCTCGTTATCAGTATCACTAGACTTGCCAGCCTGAATTTTACACCACAGTGACTTATTAAGCTTCTCTACAAATTTTGCCTCATTATCCTCTATTTTATCAGCTCATCTAATTGTAGTAGGCAGAAGAGGAACACTTGCCACCTTCTGAACTGCAGCCTCCCCTAAAAGTTCACCACAAATGTCCCCAGCAGCTGTCAGGATCAAGTCTTCACCAACAATAAAGGGCTTCTAAGCTTTAGCAGTGTAGGCAGCCAGCAGTAATGATGTTCTCAGTCCAGTGAAATGGTAGCCTTCAGTAATTACTTCTGTTCTTCATGGTCATGGGGTTTTTTTCTTTTTGAAAAACTCCAGAGGTTTGTCTTTTAATGCAGGATGCTCAGTCTCCATCTAATGAAGTGGTTTGAAGGTCCCATAGATTTATTGGGCAGTCTGAGTAACTACATGTTATATAAAGTGGGCTTGAAGAATGTGAATCATCTGCTGCAATGAGTTGGTAGTTTATGCAGGACTCTTGGTAGATTCTTTTAAATGCAGCATTTTTTTGTTGGCAGTCTTACTGTCTTCTGCTGGTTCACTATTGAGTCTTTCCTCTTTTCAAGGAAGTTCTCCAGCAGCATTTTTAAAAACTCATTTTGCCTATGGCTAGCTTGCAGTTTTCCAAAACAGTGGCTGAGATAATTGCACAGTACAGGAAAGAGGCATGGATGGAAGTGGTAAATAAAAAAAAAATAGATGGGTCAAATGAGGACTAAAGTGTCAGATTCTGACTTAAATCCTGCCACCAGATGAAGTTGTCATTTACCACTTACTAATAGTGTTTTGATATGATTCTGGATGCAACTGATTCAATATGCCTCTGTACAATCAAATCTCTCCACTATTGTTAATCTGTATTTGCAGCCATGCCCAAATGCTAGCATCACTACCTCATCTCCACCTCAGATTCAGCGACTAGATTCTCATAAGGAGCATGCAACCTAGATCTCTTGCATGTGCAGTTCACAGTAGAGTTGTTGCTCCTGTGAGAATCTAACAGGAGCCAGAGCTCAGGTGGTAACGTGAACAGTGCAGAGCAGCTATAAATGCAAACAAAGGTTCATTTACTTAACCACCACTCACCTTCCCACAGTGCAGCCCAGTTCCTAACAGATCATGGGCTGGTTTTGGCCCAGGCCCAGGCCCAGGTGTTGGTGACTTCTGGTGTAGGCCTGTTGTATACTATTCAACTGCAGAGAGTCTAATTTACATTGTGGAATTCCTGGTATTGTGCACTGTAATCACATGAACCTTGTCAGAGATCAGGTGTCCTGTCATCAAGAATGGATGGTAAGGTACATATTTGGATGTGTGTTTAGTGTACCTGAAGAATTTTATATTTAACTTTTCCGCTTGAGTGGAGGAAATTTTCCCTTTTTGTCTTATGTCCAGTGATTAATGTATAGTAGATTCACAATGGTTTTCTTTTGCATAAAATGTCTAGCAAGCAAATAAAAGTATACTTTTGGAGACTGAGAGAAAAAATAAGTTTGGAGATAAAAATTCATGATTAGTGAGTAAATGGATTGCTGAGTGTACATAGGTGACAGGGATCCAGATGGTAGAGGAACACAAAATGAATTTGTAAAGGAGGTTGAGGAGTGTCTTAGTCCACTTTCTGTTGCTATAACAGAATACCTGAGACTGACTGACTTGTAAAGGATAATGGTTTATTTTGGCTGTAGTTCTCAGCTGTTGGTGAGGGTGGTTGTGCTTTGTCATAACATAGTAAAAGAGGAAGCATGTTCTTGCAAAAGAGACAAGCAATACAGACTAGGATTGCTTTGTAACAAAAAGCCTCACCCTAACCCATTACTGGAGAAATAACCCACTACTGTGACAAGAGCACTAGCCACCTTGAGGACATAATCGCCTCTTAGAGGTCTTCTCATCTTTCAACACTGTTACTTTGGGAACCAGGCCTCCACCTGAGTTTTGGAGGGGACAAACTACATTTAAACCATAGCACCAAGATGTAGAACCAGAGAGATATTGTCACAAAAGGTAAGGATCCACCACTGCACCCCATTACACATAATGAATACTCTAGGTAAACATCTGATAAATAAATAAATGCACAAAGTAGTGGGTAATGGGTAGTGTCAAGTCCTTCAGAGACCTCATCTAAAATGAAGATTGCAGGGAGTTCACTGGGTTGAAGAGAGGCAGTTAAAATTTTTGGTTGCTTAGCCAAGAGCAGTGGCAGTCTCAATAGGTTTAATGTGAGTAGAATGGATAAAGAGAATTAGCTTAGCTGCCCGTTCTTCCAGAAATCTGTCCTTGGCTGCCCCTGTCCTCTCCACTGAGGTAAGGTTCTTCTAAGCCCTGCTATAATACCCTATATTAAAAACTAATGAAATAATTCTCATGTGGTATTGAGGGTTGAACTCAGGGCCTACACACTGAGATTCATCCCTAGGTCTCTAATTTTTTAAAACATCTTTTGCAAGATCTTGCTAAACTGCCCAGATGGTACTCAGACTTGGAATCCTCTTGCTTCAGCCTCCCAGAGTAATAATGAAATGGTTTTTACTCAGTATTACACATATCTGCTTGTCCTAGTAGCTTCCTGGAGTCTAAATTATGTGAGTGTTGAGACCATGACTCGAGGATTTTATATTAACCCTCGTGTGGAGCAGTGGTTTAGGTAGTGGTGTATTGTAGGTGTGAACAAAAAGTTTTTGAATAGTGATAGCTAAAGAAATAGAGAAAAGTCACTTGCATACCTTATGATAAATATAATATTGAGAAATTCACAAGCCTAAGTGGGTGTATAGTGGAGGGAGGAAATGATTATTCTGGGGAGAGACATTATTACAGTTTCACAAGGAGATTCTCAGAGAGCCTTAATGTTAGGCAGAATTGTGGGAGCAAATCATCTATTTTGTACTTTTTATAATGCCACATAAAAAGGCAATTTTTTCTACTTTTTTTAAGGCTTAAGAACTAGGAGCTTTGTTAGTAGCAAGAGTCCTAACAAAGTAGAAGTAAAGGCAATGAGGGAGGTTTGGTAATCTGACTCTCAATCAAATAAAAGTGGAGGACAGACCTCCAGTGGGACTTCCAACCACACACTGAAATGCTTATCAAACACGGGAAATGTTCACAGTATATTGCTAAATGAAAAACAGTCTACAAAATAACATGCACTATGTTTATGTCTAAGAAAAAATGTGTTTTCTTTCCCTCTCTAAAAAAATGAGTTCTTCTTAGAAATAAACAGATGCATAGAGCATAGAAGACTGCAAGGGCATTCACTTGCACGTTTACTGGTTACAGTTGACGTTTTGTGCACGTCCTTTTCTTTGTTTTTCTAGGAGTTCTGCAGGAAGAATTATTACTGGAGGAACAAACACCACAAATATAATTCAGGGTGAACATTCCCACCATGAAATCTGAACAACATGCTTAATAACGTGGACAGTGATGATGTTTGCTAAGTGAAAAAGTAAACTGCAGAATCTGTTACATGTGGAGTGATGCCGCGTCCACAGCAGTGTATGGGGCTGCTCATCTGCGTGCAGGAATCAGAGATAGTTGTTATCTCTTCTTGGTGAATCTAGAGGTGGTTTCTGTGTTTTTCTCTTCTGTATTTTCTGTTGTGGCAACTACAACTGATGCTGTCATACAACATTTAAGTTTAATAAAAATTTCTGTTCTAATATCTGTGTTAATTGGTAATTAAAATGATGGATAAACATGAATACCCATAGGGCTGTCAGAAGAACCATAGAGATGGGAAAATATGTCTGAAAACTTTCTGTAAGGTTTTCCAGCTTTCAAATTTCATATTTGATATCTCTGTGTTTGTTTTTGGACTGGTGTTATTTTTATGTGGCAAGTACAGTAAGGCCCTAAAAACGTAAGGACTGAAGAAACACTACTTTGATCAAGTCACTCCTCTGCTTACAGTCTCTCTATACTGTACATCCCTATGGCTTTAGAATAAAGTCTAGACTCCCGAGGCAGATTTAGAAGGTCTTTGATGGTCAGGTTATGTCTCTGTATTTCTGTCTTCTGCCTCCTTGTCTGTGTGCTGCTGTGGCCCCTCGGCGCTCTCTCTAGCAACCTGCACTTTTCTGAGACCTTCTTCTTCCTCATTCCCAAAGTTATCTCACAAACTCCTACACAGCTGAAATGTCACTTCCTTTCAACCTTGTCTGCTTGTCTGTTTAGTTATTCGTATTTATAAGTTCTTTCAGCACGTGGCACACCTTCTATTCATGCACCCAGGACACCACTGTCACTCTTGGTTTAGCTTGTCCGTTAGCTGATTTCTTGGCGTCTCGCTTACTACGGTATTCTCATTTCTTAGCACAGTGCTTACAAATAGGTACTCCATAAAGATGTTTAGAATGCATGCATGGATGAATGAATGAATGAATGAATGAATAGATAAATATCATTGGGGCAGCTAAGAAGGGCAGAGAACATTCTTCCAGCAGACTTCAGGGATTGAGTGGGAGGTTATAGCTGTAAAGGTTCCCAATCATCTAAAGTCTGATGGAAAGAAAAGCCCAGGGAACCAACCCGAGCTGCTGTCTTAGTCCATTTTATGTTGCTGTAACAGTATCACAGACTGGGTACTTTGTAAAGAAAAGACAGATGTGTGCTACACTTCTGGGGGCTGGAAAATCCCAGGTCAAGGGCTAGCAAGAGTCTTCTTGCTTTGTCTTCCTTTGGTGAAGGCATCACGTGGTGCCATGGGTCCTTTTTCATAGCTGAGACACAGCACTTGTGACCTACAACTTTTACAGAAGTTCATTCGGCTCGTGGTTGCAGTCTATAGTCAACAGCCTCTGAGACAGAAACAGCGCGGCAGAGGAGCAAGGTGGAGGAAAATACGCTGAACCCAGGACAGCCCGGGAGCAGAGAGAGAAGGGGGAGCTGGGGACCAGAACCCACCCTTCCAGGTCATACTACCAGAGACCTGCCAGGCCCCAACACCTCACAGCATGTTCAGCCACTGGACTCATCCCTGGAAGAGCCCGCTGGTGAGCAGGCAGCGCCCTCCTGATCCAGTGAACTTCCACATACATGAGACATTTTCAACCTTAACCCTTGGAGAGAGAAAGAGAGCACACTAGCTTCAGTGTCTCATCTTTGTCTCACAAAGCCAGACAGTATTCTGAGGATTTTATCCTCCTGAAATCACCTAGGCATTACCTCCCAAAGGCCTCTCCTCCAAGTATCATCAACATAAATTCAGGTTTTCAGTTTCCAACACATGAGCTTTTGGGGGATGCATTTAGACTGTAACAGCCGGGAACAGTGTCTAGGCTTTGCAGTAGAAAGGCAGATCCCCAGCAAGGTGAAAGAGGAAATCACCTGCCAAGAGAATGTGCACAGGTAAGGGCTTTTACTCAGGTGAAAACAGACTGGAGACTGCTCTTTGCCACAGTGACCAGGGCCCACACTCAGCAGGAGTGGAGGAGCAGGTGTGACAGGGAGATGACATGGGAAGAATTCTAGATCCAGATTGCAAATGCCACTTAGCTATACACTTTTGACTTCAGGCAACCTGGAGCCATCCAGGCTTGGCTTTGTGTAGCATGGATATTTTATCAAGTGGTTTAATGGTCAGGAACGAAGCCAATTAGCTCTGTCACTGAACAAATGTAGCATCCATGAATTCAGTGCACAGAGTGCTGCCACAATCCTCGTCAGAGACGATCCGAAACGTGCAAACGGCTGATTCCATCCATAGCATTTAGTCCTTTCATTGAAAAAATGTTATAGGAAACTTATAAACAGCATTTACAGGCGGTGCCATTTGGAAGCTAAAGCCATTCTATTTGGCCCAAGCTCTTAAAAAAATTTATAGCAAGATCAACATTATAATGCCAATAAAGTGATTTTTTAAAAACAAACACATAAATTTAACCATTGGTTGAACACAGGAGAAACAACAAGCCTGGTGCTGGAGAATTTTTGGAATGGGAGAACCTTTAAGGGAACTTTTCAGGTGAAAATAATGCATGTTCATTGTAGAGAACAGAAATAAGATAGACTGCATAAAATAACTTCATGGAAACCAATGTTCCTACCCCACTTCTCCCCACTCCCAATCTTGCTTCTCAGAAGAACAAATTATAAATCTTTTAAACCATTTCTTCTGTTATTTACCTCTGCAGCGCTACATAACACGCATAAATTCTTGCTTCTCAATTTATCAAATGTGAGCGTTATTTGTTGGCCACCAGCTATGATGGACAAGGACTTTCACTGCTTTCTTTTTACTTAATCTCTTTCTCTCTCCTGCATCTTCCTGCTATGGTTATATTAGTATAGTTACATGATAATATGTATTTACTGTTATATCCCAGGACAAATTCAGGCCATAATTTTAAATCTGAGCTACCCATAAATGCAAAACTGTGACCAATCTCAAAGGACAGGCAGCTGCAGGTGAGGAAAGACAGAACCCTAAGATGTACATCCTTCATGCTTTTGGGGGCTGTGGAGGTTGAAGTCATGATATATTGCCCAGGCTGTTCTTGAACTCATAATCCTCCCACCTCAACCTCCTCAGTAGGTGGGACTACAGGTGTGTGCCACCACATTTGGATCCTTTATCATTTATTTCCCCTCCAGCCCACATCCAAAGCACCCACAGATCTCTTCGCTCTGCCTCCAAAATACTCCCTGAGTTAATCTGTACCTCCTATTGCTACTCTGGTCTAAACCTCATTTCTCCAGGTGAGGCTTCTGTACTTGCCTTGTGATGGGACTCCCCATTTCCACATTTACCTCTTTGCCAAATAAGCCATTTGAGATGTAAATCAGCGCACCTCACTTTTCTGCTCAAAATCCTCCATTGGCTCCCCATTCCACTGAGAAGCATGGCAGCTTCCTGGACCACAGCTGCTCACCTGACTTCACCTCCAGTACTGGCTCTCCTGCTCATTCTGCTCTGTGGGCCCATCGAGCACACTCCCATGGGAGGCTTCGTGCACTTTGGTCCCCCTGTCTGTGATATCTGTCCTTCAGCAATCTGCACAGCTCCTTCCCTTTCCTGAACTTCTCTGGAGGGAGTGGCGGTAAACGAATGAATGGCAGGAGTGACCAAAGTTTGCAGAAGCTTGAGAGGTGGGGAGGGAACAGGGTGGGGCATGAGGAAGGCAGGACTGGAGGAAAGCTCTGGCAATAAGATGGCTCCAGGCACGATTACTGGTTAACGCAGAAGGAGCTGTTGGAGGAAGAAAGGCTGCAAATCCTAGAAAGAGAGGAAAGTTAACGTGGGGAGAATGTCCCTGAGGAGGGAGAGGGCACAAGATCAAAAGCGTGAGCAGATGAAACAAAATTAATTAACAAGTCCATGCCTGAGAGCTATAATTTTCTCTGTGAAATAGAACGCGGGATCCAACCCAAGGGGGCTGGGATAGCTCAGAGGGCAGGAGGAGGTGGTAGTGTGGGTTTGATATGCACCAGCTGCAGAGGGGATGAGAGGGAGGACCAGGAATGTATGAAAGGGCTGCCCGGAAAGCCAAGGGACATGGCAAAGCTGCAGACCTTGACCCTGATCAGTCCCTCCTCCATAATGTTTGCAGAGTTTATGTCCCCCTTAGCCAGTCCTGGTGTTGTGATAATAACAACAATAATAATTAACAGTTAGGAGAGGATTATTATTTTCTCCATTTTACAGATGAGGAAACTGAGGCACAGTGGAGCAACATAGTTTGCTAGTAGTCACTATTAGGGTTCTCCAGAGAAGCAAAACAGTTACTAGGACATTCATTCATTCATTCATTTATTCATTCACACGTTCATTCTGAAGAGCTGGCTCACCTGGCTATGGAGGTTAACAAGTGCCTAGATCTGCAGGTGGCAGGCTGAGGACATGAGAAGGTCCATAAGGTAGTGATTGTTTGAAGGTTGGGAGGGTTGAGCCCCATAAAGAGCTGATGTTTTAGTTAGATTGGAAGATGAAAAGGTACCGAGGTCCCAGTCAAAAGGTATCAGCAGGAATTCCCTCTTACCTGTGGGATCGGGAGCCTTCTGGTTCGATGCAGGTCCTTAACTGATTGGATGAGGCCTACCCACGTTAGCGGGGCACATCTGCCTTGCTCAGTCCACCCACCCAAATATTAATCTCATCCTAAACACCCTCCCAGGCACACCCAGAATAGTATGTGACCAAATGTTTGAGGACTTGTGGGCCAGAGGGGTTAACATGAAAATTAATCAGCACAGTGATGGAGCCTGAATTCAAACCCAGACATTCTCTACCCGCCCTCTGCTCCCACTGGAGTCCAAACTGAGCACTTGCTAAGATAGCGGGCAACAGGCTGAGATGCTGTGAAGAGGCTGAAGGGATGCCCCGCAGAAAGCATAGGCTGGGAAATACCGGCACGAATAGTGGTATTAACGGTAATAGTTATTATTGTGTCTAGAGATGAAGCCAGCATGGAAGCTTGGGAGAGGTACTGGAGGTCCCAGTGGGCTTATAAAACAGTTGAGACGTGAGTGCTGAAAGGTATATTAGTATGGGATGGGCTACACTGCGGTAGGGGGACCAGAAAAATACAAGGCTTATACAGAATTGTAGTTTGTTTGTTTCTCGTACAGAAGTGGCATGGTGGGTAGAGTGACTTTGCCAGCCCCAGCAAAGGCTTCCGTCTCCGAGACCAGTGCTTCTGCCTGTTTCTTCTCTCAGCCAGTGGGAAGAGGGAGGGCACAGAGCAGAGAGCGTCCATTTTTTTCCAAGTCTACACCTGAGCTGTCTAAGACGGAGGTCACACGAGTCTACTGGGCACTTGAAATTAATTTTAATGTAAACTGAAGTTTAAAAAAAGATACTCCATTCAGTTATTCTAGAACATTTAAGTATGTGTAACCTGATGTACTCAATATGCTTTTTCAACTGTAAATTTTATAACATCAAAGATCATATCAATTATTTCTGATGAAAACTTAGCACGTTAATTGGATGTACTATAAATAAAAATACCTTCTAGGGCTGGGCATGGTAGTGTGTGCCTGTAATCCTGGTACTCTGGGAGAATGGGGCAAGAGGACCCCAAGCTGAAGTCCAGTCTGGGTAGCTTAGGGACTTAGTGAGACCTTGTTTCAAAATAAAATCTAACACAAGGGCAGGTTATAGAGCTCAATGTGAAGGCCCTTGGTTCAATCCCCAGCACTACAAAAAAATAGAAAAATGCCCACTAGAATTTGAAGACTGTGGATGGAGTGTAAGAATATAAATTATCTCTTTAATACTTTTTAAATGATCACAAGTTTAAATAGTAACATTTTGGATCAAGTGAGTTAAATAAAATATATTACTGAAGTCCATTTCCCCTTTTTCTCTTCCCACTTTAAAAAATACGGCTCTTAGAAAATTTCAAATTATATAGGCGGTTCACATATTTCTTTTCCACAACGCTGGCCTAGATTACTGAAAAATATGCATAGCATTTACACTCACAGGCCATTGGGCAAAAATTAGTCACAAACTGACGCAACCTACAAGGGATGCTGGGAAATGTGAGTGTAGTTTCTGGCTAAGCAGCTTTCTATCCGAGAAACTGAGAACTAGCGATGGTAGATAGCCAGAAACTCTGCCTAGCTCGGAAGTTGAGTTCAGAGATGGTACAAAAGGTGACAAGGCCTAGGATGTAATGGGCTGGGAATAAAGTTCCAGAGATGCTGGGTAAGAAATGGTGAAGAAGCGTCCCATCAGGGCACATAAGGTATTTATCTTCCTGTTTGTTACAGCAAAAAGAATGGCTCCATTTCAATAACTATATTGACACTATTACTAAGTTACACCTTAAATCTTCACAGAGCAATGGCCTGTCATGCATATCATCTATGATTCTGAGAAGAACTTGCTCAGCATAACATTTGGCGTAATATAGATTCTTAACAAACATTCACTGAACAAATATATGAATAAATTAGGCCACTTAGATAAAGAATAAAAGATAGAATCTAGACTACATCATTCATTCATTCAGAAGGAACAGCAACTGCAAAGGTCCTGAGGCCAGAATGTACAAGTTCATAGCAGCAAAAAGGTCAATATAGGTGTAAAGAAGGAAGGATGAGAATTAACAAAAGATGCAGGAACAACATGGGATAAACCATTTAGATTTCATTAGGCAGTTAATACTCCACTTTTTTTTTTTTTAAGTAAGTGGCTCCTACAGAGATAGGCCCAACCTTCTGTATAAGGGCCCAGGTAGGGTTACAGCCAAGCTTCTGGGACTTCCTAAAGTGTTTTCAGAAATGGTTTACTTAGCTGTGTTTTATCCTTCCCACACTTTCTCTCTGGCTAACTAAAGAGGAAGCAAAGTGCTGGTTTGGGCTTCGCTCCAGACTTGGAATTAGTTTGTTTTCTGTCTTTTATCACAAACCTCCTGCTGCCCTTTGACAGTGTTCCTGGTAATGGAACCTTTTTGTTTTGTTATATTTTAATCTGCTTAGTGCATGTGGCTTGTCTATCTGGCCCCACAAATCACTGGTTATCATCACAGCTGATGGTCTGTGTCCAGCCAATTTCACAGACAAACATTTCTTTCCTGGTCTCAGTCCCTGATGTGGGGAAGCCTGATTTACAAAGTCAATAAAAATGCATTCAGGGAATTACTGGACCCTGCTGGCTTAATACATGAGATTACAATCTCCATGTTTAGGGCAACAAGAAGTCATTTAACACGCACAGGGTGGCAAGCGGGTTGTGGAAATGTCAGCAGGGCAGGGTCAGGCTCCAGTGGCAAGGGACTTATTGGAAGACAAAGGGGCTAATTGACAAATCGCCCCTTGGTGCCTTCCTCAGTGTGACCTAGGGAATAGGTTTCATGCCACATCATTGGTCACTTTGGAGAGAGAATAATTTTTCATAGTAGAAGGTCACCCAGACCAAAAAAAAGGTAGGATATTCTTTAAATAATTTTTTTTTTTAGTGTGCGCCAACTTATTAAAATTGACATATATAATCTTTTCTTTAAGGAACAGCCATCGGATTGCTTTTCTAAGGGTAAGCTGTTAAAATAATTTTTTAAAAATGTTTTCTTTATTAACGAAAGAATCAGCACTCATTTCCCATGCTGTGATTTGGCTCGCCTGCGTGAGGGTGTTGGGAAGGAGCACTCAGCGTCACGCTGGTCAGGGTGTGGGCAAAGCAAGCGGGCAGAGGGAGAAACTGGACTGGATGCCCTGGGCACCCAGGCCTCAGCCGCAGGGCCCCGGAGCTGGGGGAGGGAGAAGGGCGAGGCCTCACAAGCTAACACAGACTGTTTGTTGGATGAAGTTTCCAGAAATGTGTTTGTGACACTTGAGGCCCTTCTCTAAGCTGAGGCCAGTTTCTGCCTCAGCTGAGAGCTGTCAGTGACCAACACTCTCAGCAGAGAATCATGGTGGTGTCACAGCATTCATTACAGTGGATATTTTAGAAAACAGAAGCAACAAGGAGAAAATAAGGATTGTCCCAGACCCCACTAACCTGAGAAAGGATCGTTAACTTTTTGGTGTGTACAGATAAATGTATAGATATCTATACCATATTTATATATATTACATGTGTACCGAGCATATACACATATCACACATGTATACCCATACCTACATATGCAAAAATAAAGCATACTATTTTCTGTCTTGTTTTTCCTTTGATGCAGCACAGATATTTTCTCTGTGTGAATAAAGATGAAAGTAGATACATCTGATCCTTGATCCAGCAATTTTTTTTTATTTTAAAAAAAATACAAGTACAAAATCATATTGACAAACAGACACGAATTAGCATAAAAAATAGTACAATCACAACTAATCTATAGACATGGTGATATGATCTCAGCAGTGGTTATTGCTTTATCCATTGATATATTCGAAGTGTAAATGTATAAGCCCATATACAGACATGCAAATTTAGTCAGACAATTAATCCTCTCAACAACAGAAAAAACACCAAAACCAAAAATCCAAAGACAAAAAACAAAACAGGCAAACATCAACAACAGCAAAAACAACAACAACAACAAAAAAAAATAGTTGCTGCTTTACATATTGATATCTTCGAAGTGTGTGTTCAGGATAACACATACAAGACATACAAGATTGATCAAATAACCCGTCATCGATTATTGCTTAGCATTAAGTGATATAATACAATAGTAGAACCATATTAGCCCTCCTGCATATATGCATATTCATATATACCTACATACATTTTTGTCTTTTTCTTTTCTACTTTCCTTCATCCCATCTGTTCTTTGTTTTAGAACAGATTTCCTTCATGTCTCTT